>JANBRK010000020.1:0-79645 GCA_027577815.1 Coemansia sp. RSA 485 | reverse complement strand
CGATGTGCCGTTGGCGCTGTATCGGGGAGAGCGCAATGCCATGAGCATTGGATAGTTGACATTAGGCTTTTGTTTTTGTTTTTGTTTTACTTTTTTATTTCCTTTCTTTTTTTCTATATTTTACTTGCTGTTGCATATCAAGTTTTCAACATCTCCACTTTTATATTCCTGTGATTAACAACTATATAAAACATTATTGGATCCCAAAAACAACTATCACTGCTGGATGTTGTGGTTAAAAATAGAACTTTGTAATGAAGAACAGCAAACGGTGTTGTAAACAGGCTGGTTTAAAAAACATATTTTTATTTTAAAACTAAACAAATTAAATTTCAAAAACTTAGAAAAGCGAAGCATATGAAATGGCGACAGCCATAGCCAAGGCACCAATATCAATTGGCGAGTAAGTAGAAGCCCCACTAAACTCAGCCGACGATCCACTCTTAGCACCACCCATATGATCTTCGTCATTATCCTCACCCTGAGCCTTACTCTTAGACTCCAAAGAAGAATCCATCGAACCACTCTTCATCATCGAAGAAGCATTAGTAGCTGAAGCCGAGTGCTTACCAGAGTTTGAGGCAGTAGGAGTCGCAACAACGGCAGCAGAGCTAGAGGGGTGTGCGGGAGTAGCGGCAATTGTGGCAGGGGCGAAAGGAACACCTTGTTCGGCAAATTGTTCGCAAATACGCATGCAGGTTTCGCGTTGGTCCTCGGGTGCGACGGTACAGGCCTTGCTGCATACTTGGGCAGAATCCTGTGTGCCTGGTTGGGCGGCCATGGCGGAGGTAAAGAACAGAGTCACGAAAGTGAGGAACTTCATTATTTTAAGAGTATTTGGAACGAATTGGGTTGTGTTGTTGTCGATGAAATAGGAGGGGGAAAAATGTTTGCAAAAAAAAAAATCTAATTTTTCGTCAATGGGCTGGATAAGAAATTTATCGTTTATATATATAAATAGTTTTCTAGTTTTGCTTAGCATTTGCTTTTGTTGTTTTGCTTTTGTTTTGCTTTCATGCCAAGTGGTTTTTAGTCCCTCATATTATTTACTGTACTAGATACAGAGCTAAACGTTGCGAAAGAGGGGGAAGGGGTTTTTTTTGTCTCTCTGGGATTTATCAACACAAAACCATTGCAAACGTTTTGGAAATCGCTGCTGGCCGTGTATACGAATATTCTCCAACTCAGAAGATTGGCTAAATAAAAAGGGACTCAAAGTTGTTTTGAGTTGTCCAGATAAGAAAAATAAATAGATTTAGGTCTTGTTTATTTTTTTGTTGTTCCCTGTCTTCCCCCTCCCCTTATTGTTGTCGTGTCTTGAAGTAATTAAATTATAAAAATAAGGATTATATACAGTGGTTTACACAGTAGCAATTATCGATGAGAATATTGTTTTATAAAATGTGAATTTTATAATCAACAAATGTAAACAAGTGAAAATATCGTAAAAAAATACAATTCCCCTCTCACTCCCCCCCTCCTTATACGTTTTTCATCCTTTTGGTATTCATGTACTGGAATCCTCTTTCTGTTCTTGCTTCATAGCGCTCTGACACGGAGGCAAAGGAATGTGCGAAAGAGTTGGCCAATCAGGAGCATGAGCAAAATCAAGCACGGCCAACACCGGTCTAATATCAAAAAGCTCAATAAACTGCTGATCCATCGACCTAGATTTGGGCGCCGAATACCTACGATACTCGTCAAAAATGCTAGTATTAGACCATTCCTGAAATTTCCTCAAACAACCAACCAAACACCCCGTCCTATGTTTCCCCTTATTGCAATGAATCAATATCGGATGATTGCGTTTATCCATCAAAGCCAACAACGCCTCACACATTATATCCTTTGGGATATCAGCAAACGGTTCTTTATTCCCAGCTACAGCAAATTGGAACAATTTGATTCCACTTTGTTCGAGAAATTTTTGGTTCTGCTGGGGATATTCTTCCATGATAAGTGTCAAGATGCTTTTGAGCTTGAGTTTTTTCAAAAACGCATAGTTGCGTCTTTTGGGCATGCCGCTGCGGTAGATGTAGGGACAGACCATGGCAAAGTTCTCGGGCGGATAGAGGTCTTCGGGGAAATCGTCCATGTCTACCGTGCCTGTGTAGGGTTTAATTGTGGATGACGGCGCCGGTGGTGGTGTCATTATTGAAACGCTTACTTGTGGACTGGTGCTTTCTTCCAAATTGATGATGTTTAGCTGGGATTTACTGCTTGTTGTATTATCAAAATATGTCGCGGCGTTTGGGGAGGTCCCTTGTAGTCCGTTGTCTGGAGACATGTCTTTTTGTTTTATGTGTGTCTGTGCGTGAAGGTAGGCGTGGTTTTTTTTTGTATATATGTTGATATGGTTTTAAATAGGCTATTAATTTTTTACAAGTGGACTAGGTAATGAGTAAACTCTCGAAGCCTGCTTTTTTTATTGGCTTTGTAATATTTGCATTCATAATAGAACTGTATGCGCTAAAGGGCTTGTGGGATGGCAACGCACGTGCGATATTTATTGATTTCAAATTCAAATAAATTCAGGAACAGTGCTCTTTTCTTTCTACTTTTGAATTGTTATATTGTTTTTTTTTGGTTAGAGATTTTACTTTATACAATGCTAAAAACAATTCAGCTTGCATTTAGTCGCCCGTTTCTACTTGCACACGCAAAGAGCAATTTCGCTTCAACCAGTCGGTTTGTGCACAGCACCACACCCGATAAGCCTGGAAGCGACAGAATATATAATGAAAGTTTTAAATGGACGCCCGAAGAAGACGCGAAACTTTTGGAGATTGCTGACAAGCACCCATCAAAGTGGACGCTGATAGCCGAAAAACTTGGAACAGACAAAAACCTAAAGGCATGTTTTTATCGCTGGCACAGGCATCATGAAATCAAAAGCAAGCCGTGGACCAGGGAAGAAGACGAAAGACTGGCTGAGATCGTGGATGGGTTTTTGAAGCATGCGGGACGATTTACGCGTAACAAGATTGATTGGAAGTTGGTTTCAAACATGATAGGGAACAACAGGTTATCGTATGAGTGCAAATATCGATGGACAGTTCTGAGTAATAGAACTCGTGAAAACGGAGCCAACACTCATTGGACTGCAGAAGAGATAGATAGACTTGATAAAGCGATTGCGATGATAGAGAGACTAGGCGACACTGATGCGATTATCCAAAGAACGAAACAAAACGAGCCATGGTTGTTGACATTAAACGTCACAGAATTCCCTAGGCCAGTTGGTTTGGGACTAGAATTGGCCGCTAGGGTAAAGACAAAGACAAGACAGCAGTGTCTTTTTAAATCCTCAATATCACGCAAAAAGCCTGAAATACGAGTGTTTACACACAAGGATTATTGCCACCTAATGGATCTCGTCGACAAGCATGGCAGCAGAAAAGCGTATATTGTAAAACATTACTTTCCTGACCATACACCATACTCTTTGAATGCACTCGTCAAACGGTGGGAAAATGCATCTAAAAGCCTTGGCGTTGATCTGAGAGCTGTTGATCCAGGGACGATGCTGATAAGCTACGATGGCGATTGCGAAGGTGTGCGGCTGAGCGGGCCAGACGGGTACTACGATCCAAACGGCGTTCCTATGGTAGTCACGGCATACAAAAAAACCGAACTGGTACTGTACTACCTGGCACATCGAAGAGCCTATCGAAAGAACCAAACCAAAGAGATACAAAAGTTTTTGAAGTATTAGCTTTTATTTGAGTATATTATACCATTTACAAATCTGCATCATTGCCTTGTCAAAACATTACACACTAAACATGCTTGCCGCTTTGTCATGGCGTAATAAAAATTTTTTATTATATTATTTTGCTGTCGCTGGAACCCTGCTATATAAATGCGGTTCGAAAATATGGAAAAAGTAACAGGTAGAGTGCTACTGTTGATCACCAAGGCCGGTTCGATTAACCCGTCGCTTTGAGAGAGGTAGTAAAAGGAAAAACGTTTTCTTTGGCCCGCAAAGCTAGCGGTCTATAGTATATAAAAACAACAAAAAAATTTGCTGCAATTGTTGGTGCTTGAAAAGAGTCGATGAATGGTGGAGTGCTGATAAACCGCGGCTTTAGTTGAGGTGTTTAGGTATTGTGCGGTCGAAAAGAAAGTGAACGGACATAAATGTCGCATTTTTGCGTTTAAACGTCTGAGAACAAAATGAAAAAAACAAGTTTATCTTGATTTGTGGTTTTGTCTCCTATTGCGTTTTCATCAGCCAGAAAGCTCAACAATTAAAAGAAGAGTTGGGTTTTTTTTTACAGAAAGAAAAAAATTCTTGCTGAATACAACAATAGCCTGGCTCTATGCTTCTTTTTTTTTTCTATTCTTTAAAGCAAATGCTGTAAAGTAACAATAGGTCGATGCGAATTGTCTAATGCCTTTTTTGCCACTCCGATTGTGTGGGGCCAAAATAAATAAAATGCGCTTTAAGAAAGTAGAGCTTGTTTCTTTGAATTATAAAAATAAAAAATAAACATGTTTTGTGTGTTTTTTTTTTCTCTTTTCTTTTCTTCCTGCCCTCTTTATTTATTTTTAATAATCTCACTGCTTTTTTCTTTTTAGCAAAAACATCGTCATTATCTCGTTTTTTATTATAAGCGAGCACTTTCTTAGATAGTTGCTTTAAAAACCGTCCCAAAGAATCATTAATTTATATCCAGACTGTTGTTCACCTTTTTTTAAATATCAGAACACTCTTCTCTTTTTTTCTTCACCTTTGATTTGTTTGCTGACTTTTAAAAACTACGCGTTTATTCTTTTCTCATTTGTTTTTTTTGTTTGCAGAAAAAAAAGATAAAAAAGACACTCAGCAAGGGACTGACTGTTTTATTCATAAAGCAAAAAAGGAAATACACGTAGGCTCTCATGTCTTTGGCTGGTACAGAAACTGTGATGGACGCGCAGCAAACCAACGGTGGCGGCTCAGGCAAGCAGTCCGTTCAAGAGGTGATTGGCAGTCCAGAGCCTGTATATAGGTTTTATCTTAGTCCTCCACCAGTTGCTCCTATGCAGACGCCTATGCAACCACCTATGACGCCTGCTTTCCACCAGATGGGTCTTCATCACCAGCAACAGGCTCAACATCAGCAGCAATCACAGCAGCAGCAGCAGCAGCCGCAACAACAACAGCAGCAGCTGCCGCACACGTCTCAACAGACACAGCAGCCCATGTACACTTCGCCGATGGGGCTGATGCCCTACAACCCGTATCTTCCTTTGTCGCCGACACCTATTCCCGGTGTCAGCGGCTTTGCACAGCCAGGATTTTATGCACCGATGCAGCAACAACACCACCACCAACAGAACATGTACTATCCGACGGCTTTTGGGCTTCCTGCGCTTGGAGGGCTATCGCATGTGCCGATGGCGACAGCGGTGCCTGCCACTGCGCCAAGTTCGGTGCCTAGCGCTGGGGTATCGCAGACACCCAGCGAAAAGGGGGAAAACGACCTCGCAAGAACCAGAACGCCTATTGTTAACGATGCCGGCGTGCCAATGGGCGGTTTTGGTGTGGATCAAGACGGCCAGTATATCGAGATCAAGTTTCCTACGTTTGGACAGATACAGATGCAGCAAATGTTGCAGCAGCTTCATATCAGCCAGCAACAGCTACAGCAGCAGGCAGCCATGGTTTGCAAAACACCAGCACCGCCTTCGTCTGTTGTCCATCATCAGCAGCAGCCTGTACCACCTGTTTCAGAAAAGGCTCATATGCAGGCTTCAGTGGATAATAGTCAGCGCCTGAGCGTCATTGATCCATCGACAAACCCACAGATGGCGCCGTCTCCAGCAAAGCACTCGGCGGCTGGCACAGCTGGGACACTGCCACAACCTACAAACATCAGCATATACGATGCCGAGGCCTTTGCTGAATCGCATATGGAGGATATCGTTTCAGACAGCAAGGCGTTTTTCTGGAAGATCGACAACTGGGATAAGCTTGAGAGACGAGCAACCAGCGACGTTTTCAGATGTGGAGGCCATATGTGGAGAATTTTGCTTCGGCCATTTGGCAGCTCGCACAAGGGCGTGTTGTCGCTGTTCTTGGAGTGTCTGGGCACAGCTGATACCAGCGAGGACTGGCGTTGCACCTGCAGGTTTGTGCTGGCTGTTGCGAATCCAGAGGAGCCGACGCATAACACCCACGGATCTGCATTCCATTGCTTCCACAGAAACAATCCAAACTGGGGCTTTACGCGCTTCATGAAGCTGGCTGACTTGAGGACTGCTCCGGCTCCTGGCGTACGTCCATATATTGAGGATGGTGCCTGTACTATTGGTGCGTATCTGCATGTCATCAAGGAACCAAGCCAGTAAATCAAAAACTTTTCTACTTTTCACACCTTCTATCATTAGCCACCTTTTATATAAATTATCAGCATTTGTTTATCCCCCACTTTTTGATCTTATTTTTCGAAGCGACAGCCAGAAATACATTATATTTCAGATAGAAGCATTGGTTTGTTTGTTTGTTTGTTTATTTATAATGTTTGTCATTAATGCAAGGAGGTTATGGTATTTCGGCCATAGGAACAGCGTCAGAAGACATGCCAGCAGCAGTAGCACCACCGCCGCCGCCGCCAACGACGGCTACCGGAAGAGCCGAGGCGCTTTTGCGGCCGTAATAGACAATCAGGAAAAGCTGGATTGCACACAGCGTGGTACCGATACCGTTGGGAATCATCATATACGGATCATCCTTGAGGTGGCCATAAAGGGACCACAGCAAGTTGTTGCAAAAAGCAAGCGTAGTCATTTCCGGCATCATCACCGAAGCATCTCTTAATCTAACGACGTTACCGATCTGACTAAGCGGCGAACCCAAGAAAAACAACGTAACCGAACAACAAGCCAACGAAAACCAGTCTACCTTGTCAGGGTTTTGTGAACGATCCACGTATATTATGAGTAGAAGGGCGAGTGATAGAGTTATGAGTATGTTTGTTTCTACGTGTTTGCGATTGTGTGAGTAGGACCAAAAGTACCCCAGTATGTAGAATGATATTAGGGTGCCGAATATGTTGACTAGCCAAACCGTAGTGTCGTCTTTGATGAGGCCGTATTTAAACCAGAGTATGGAGCTTAGGGATGAGGCGAGAAATTGTATATTGGATAGGGGTGTTTGGGTTTTGTAGGATTGTTTGATTATTTTTATAATTGTCAGCTGGCTGACAAACATTCCAATGTTTGCACAGCACGCTAGAATGGGAACAAGTGACATTGTGTAAAGAGGAAATATATATATATATATAAAAGGTCTAGTTGAAATTGAGAGACACTAAAGAACCAGGAAATAAAATCGTGTTTTATTTTCTTCGTTCCTAAAAATCTCTTTTTTATTATTACATGACAGCTTCCTATTGGTCAGATACCAGTTGTTTAACCTTTTTTTGTTTATTTTTTTATTTCATCCAAAAAAAAACAAACGTCATTTTATTATATTGCTCAATCTTTTTATATTTCGAATCAAAACAAAACAAAATCCTCTCATCATCTTCTACGGTGATGATGGCGTTCGTTGCTTCTTGATCGGTGATGACGACGATGATACCACGAATCTGCGTCTCTTTCTGATCTCCTCGACCTTCTTCCATCATAATAATCGTCATCATCTCTTCTCGAATAATACCTGCTGCTATCTCTGCTTCTTTCCCTCTTTCTTCTCTCACCACCTTCTCTGCTTCTCTCTCTCTTTTTCGTCACCCTGTCTTTGTATTTCTCCTCCACCCTGTCCTTCAGTTCACGAATTTTACCATCCAGCTCCTTGTCCTTTTCCACAGTAATCGACCCATTGGTATTACCCAAGATTGGCCACGCCAAACCACTTGCTGCAGACTGTTGGCTGATTTTAGAAACCTTTAAATTATCAATCAATGGACCTGGTAGCGATGCAGTAGCTGCCAATGTAGGTACATTTGACGATGACAATATACCTAGAGCCCCTATGTTTGTCGGTAATCCTCTTTGCGGCTTATTAATAGCGTTCTTCGAATGATTAACTTTAAGAGGTCTATCAGCAAACATCATGCCGTTCATTTGTAAAGCCGATTGAGCGGTCGCGAAGTCTGCAAACTCTACAAATGCAAATCTAGTAGGTTGCATACCGTCACCTGCCATTTTAACGTAAGCTACCGGACCACAACGAGTAAAGAAATCCATCAAATGTTGTTCATTAACTCCAGTAGCTATGTTACCTACATAAATGGTACGTGAGATTTCTTCGGCTTTTTGGGGTTCGAATTGTAGGATACTTGGTGGGATTATAGATATAATGTTGGCGGGAATGTTGTCAAGTCCTCGGGGTTGTTTACTCATCGTTGCTATTACTGCTGGATTGGATAACGGTAGTTGTGCGGAAGAGTTGATCATTGGTATTGGTGCTGGTACCATGGGTAGCGGTAGAGCTGGTGGTTCGTCTATGGTTATTATTATCGGTTTATCGGCTATTTCGGCTCCGGAAAGAAACAATGATGATTTGGCACTGTGTACAGAGGTAAATTCTACAGTGGCTTCTTGGACTTCGGGATTTATCGTACTCTGATGTAAGTTTATGTTACTGACAGGTCCCAGGTACTCAAACATCTTGGTCAATATCTCCGTATCCACATGTTTTGATATATTTGTTACTCTGATACGTGCAGCCGACATTTGTTAAACAAAAATAGCGACCAACTTTGATGTGGGGTTTTCAGCTAAAACAGATGGATAAAAGCAAGATAATCAGAAGTTTGGAAAGTAATGAAAAAAAAAATTATGTGCTTTATTTTCACAGGGGGGAGGGGTTTCTTGATAAATTAACCTGACAACTGGCAAAAAGCCTTGATGGTCTATGGGACGCCTGCAGATGACCGATCCACCAATACAATAGTTCCAAGGTCATTTACTTTCTCTCCCTTCCTTTTTTTTATTCACTTTTTATCTTCACATTTACTTGCGCTATTTTTTAAATATATAAATTCGAGGTCCTCGGAAGAAAAAAATGGCAGACTATAGCAAAGAGTACACGTGTACGGCGCAGAAAGAGTGTGTACCTTGTGGAGAGACTGAGTTGGAACAGAAATACTGTTTGGCCAACGGGTTTAAACAGGAAGTAGCGTGTCAATGGAACGGAGGAGTACCCAAGGAGTACCAGGATGCGCATCCGCTTCCAGAGTATCTGGCTTGCGATAATCTGGCTGATGTCAACCGTCGGAGTTTCTTTCACTACCAGGCTATATTTGTCATATTGGGTGTCTTGGCGTTTGCCATATACGGTTGGAGAAGAAAAAAATTAGCCAACAACGGTGGTGGTGGATACAGAACTGTATAGAATGAGAAAAACATTTTTTTTCATGGTTTATATGAGGTAACAGAGGATGTCAAAAACAAACAAGAAACATAAATAAAAAATCAAGTAAAAGAAGCAAGAAAAAAGGGAGAGAATAAGAAACGGTTAGAGAAAGAAAAAGGATAAAATGAAGGAATGAATAAGGTGAAGAAAAAAACAGAGTTGAATTAGCTTAAAACAAGAGTTGGTTCAAGGAGGCGGTGGTGATGACGACCGTCCTTGGGCCATTGCCTGATGAAGGTGTCTGACGGAGCCTCGTGGCGGCGTGCCTGGAATGACAGCGTTGTACTCGTAGTTTTCGATGCCTGTGACGCTGCTGCTGTCGTCATCGTCGTCGTCGTCGTCCGAGTTGCCGTCGTCGATATCTGACAGCGGCTGCAGGTCGAATCTGCCAGGCGACTTTGCTGCCGGCACCATGGGCGATCGCCGTTTCCTCTCAGGCATCGACAGCGGCGACGAGCTTTCAGGCGCATGGGCCAACTGAGCACCACTAGCTGCGGTGGAGGGCGGGGAGCCGGCCAGCGGCTCTTTTGCTTCTTCTTCGCGGTTCTCGGTTTCCAGCTGGTCCAGTTTTTTCTTAGTTTCGTTGAGAATAGCCTCGTTCATCATAGCCTCGACCTGCTGACGACGCGACCAAAAATTAGCCTCAGTGCGTGCCATACAGCTCTGCAGATTTTCAGACAGCGGCTTGAGAATCTCAAACGAACACAGAAGCTCTTCGTTGACGTTCATGACTGCGCCAGAGTTGTCAAACTCGCCACAGTAGTTGGGAGCAGAGAACACGGTCACCAGCTGGCGGCCGTGGAAAAACTCGTAGCCGTCCTCGACTACCATGTGCGCGCGACAGATCAGATCAAAGTCCATGCGACGCAGGAAATCAGTGATCACGCTTTTGCCAAAGCAATACGACACGCCACGCTCGTTTTCTTCCCAGTCGGCAGCCGAGTCAGACGGGTCGGACCACAAAAGATCGTTGAGCACACCGTGGTCCGGCACATCGCAGGGCCGCGTAAGCTGGCGGATCTGGTCCATGCTGACCAGGTCGGGCGACAGGCCGCCGTGCACGCAGAAAATCTTGTTGGCGACCACAGCGGCCACCGGCAGCGCGTTAAACGTGTTCATAAAGGCCTTCCATACCTTGACGTTGCACCTTCGTTTGCATTCGTCGTAGAAGCCGTAGACGCGCGTCACGTTGGCGCACTCGTGGTTGCCGCGCAGCAAAAAGAAGTTGTCCGGGAACTTTATCTTGAAGCACATCAGCAAAAGGATGGTTTCGAGCGACTGTTTGCCGCGGTCGACGTAGTCGCCCAGGAACAGGTAGTTGCAGCTGGGCGGGAACCCGCACTTGTCAAACAGCCGCAGAAGATCGGTGTACTGGCCATGGATGTCGCCGACGATCTTGACCGGAGCCGACAACTGCAGCAGCGGCGGCTGAGCCAAGAACACCTCACGCGCTGCCTGACACACGGCCATGATCTCCGAGTTACGCAGACAGACCGCCTTGGTAACCTTGCCGCTGAACCCGGCGTCCAGCAGCCGGAAGATCATATCGTCGACGCTGAACTGCTTGGGCTTCTCCGCGTGCTTGATCACCGCGTACTCGCCGCCGCCCGCAGTCGACACGTACTCGGTCAGCGCCAGTCGCGACGACCTCCTCAGCCCAGACGCATGGTCGACGCCTGCCAGAATCGGCACCCCCGGAAGGTCGCAGTACGACCGCGCTGAGCTTTCACCACCTGTGGCAGCGCCTGCTCCGGGCGTACCCGCTGCACCCATGCCGTCGCCGCTTCCATTGTTGCCCTTCTTCCTGCGTCCGCGCATCCGGCTCCCCAGCGATATGCGCGAGTCACGGGTCGCCGACTGCTGCAGCGGAAAGTACTCGCCACCTCGCCCGTTGGCTGTTCCCGGCGTATATGGCGTTGCTGGCTGGCTGCCGCTGACCGGCGTGCCTGCCGAAAACCCTGCGCTCATCGCTGGCGGCATCTGGCCCTCCAGTGTAGGACGCGCCGGACCTCTGCCCCCGTGGCTCTGTTGCTCGTCCACGGCTGTATGCGTGGCTTCTTCACCTTCGCCTGTCCCCGCAACGCCGTTTTCATCATTCGCCCGAGCCGCCTTTCGCGTCTTCCCACTGCTTTTTGAAGGTGCGTTACCCATTGTACTAATTAAAAAAAAACTTACAACAGCACAAGCAAATTGCGTGTTTATGCGTTGGAAGTAAGCACTATAAAAGCTGTATGCTACAAAAACAAAACTCGCTCCCCTTGCTGCTGCTGCTGTTGTTGTTTTATATGGTATATTAAAAAAGCAATATCAACAGCAAGTAAAACAAAAAAACCTGCGATTTGTGGCCAGATGAGCTGAAAAGGTGCGAATTGTAAACAAGAAATGAAAGCACTTTTTTATAAATGTAAAAAGCTTTATAAATAAACTGGTGAAGCAAACAAAAATAAAAAAGGATTGGCGGACAAAAAAATAAATATTCATGCAGCCCCCAGCAAAATGCAAAAGCTTGGGCAAACAAAAAAAGGAGGAAATTGAAGCCACCAGATTTGTAGAAAATCACGTTTGCGCGTGTAAAAGGAAAAAAAAAAGACATACTGAGGAAAAAGACTTATTACACACAAGTCAGTAGTAGCATAAACTCCAAGAAAATAATGTTGTTTTTTTTAGAATATCAGTACAAAGCTTCCGACGACTTTGGCACTTTTGCCCCCTGCCAAAACCCCTCACAGAGCCTGGCCTTTGTGGGAGAATCCTGGGACAATGCTTTCTTCCCACCCCCCACAGCCATGGTTTTATTGTTGTAATGACATCGAGAAACGGAATATAAAAGTTTTCGGATAAAAAGACAAAATAACTGTAACAAAATATAAACACTTGACTTTGTTTCTACAACTTATTTATTACTTCAATATTATACTCGCCTCATAAAAAAATTGCTTCACACTCTTTTCTATACATCGCGACTTGCTCGATTGCTAGATACTATGTCCCTGAATTATATGACAGTAGATCAACATAAACCCACGTATCTTGTGTCGTGCCCTTTGTTTTTTTTTAAAAAAAAAAGTTGATTAGTGAATGCTTAAACCAATTCTTAGAAATTGCACTATAAACGTGGTTTCGCCAGAATATCATATTGCGCTTTGCTATCCAATATAAAATGGAAAGCTCTGTCAGACATAGGGGTTTCATTTCCAGATTTACAATAGGATGCTATTTTCTTTTAAATCGATAGTTCTCTGGTATCTTGGCAAAGTCACATTTAATAATCGATGTATTTAAATATGACCATTTTTTTATGAAACATAGGACTTAAAAAACATGACCTAGTTTGCGAAATATGGCTATTGCGTCGGCTTGTGCAAGCAATGAAGATGTGGATGGATACGAGTTATCAAAGTTGGCCAACATCGCAGGTTGAATATACTGTGTAAAGTTGCACAGCACCAGAACTATTAAACTTGTAGTTGCGCATAAACAAATCTAGATACGTGTGTCCTGCAAAAGCTGATTTTTCAGTCTTGCACACCTCATAAACCTGCACGCCCTTGTGCCTTGTAGAAACTCCTTGCTTCTTTAAAAATATGCAGTCCAAACAGATTCTAGTATATTTGAAATACCTGTATCTAGTACGTGGTTAAGTGGGAAGTACTCGGCAATCGTTTTACTAGTTATATCTGATCCTCATTCTGGACATCTACATTTTGAATATGTTGTTTGCAGAGTATTAATTTATCTTTTGTTGCGTTTCTTGAGCCAAAGGAATGTTGCTGATATTTTTAGTAAACTTTTCTTGCAATGTTAATGCTATTACGAGCATATCTACTACCCCTTCAAACATTTTGTGTGTTTTTTCTATAGAGTTTTAGACTTGACCTTTCGAAGAAACGAGTGATTGAGCAAAACCAATCGCCATCAAAAGCTGTTTTGCGATTGGCTAATCCATGGTGATTAAAAATTTCAAAATTAAAACTCATTGCTTGAACGCAGATAGAAAAGAAGGGCTGTTAGGCAGCAAAGCGGAGAGAAGCTGTTTTTTTTTGCCTTTCCAGACTGTCTGAAAATCCTTTATTTCTTATTTATACAAAAAAAAACAAATGAAAATATTCACACCAATTCAACTTGCATTTAGTCGCCCGTTCCTGCTTGCGCAAACGTGCAGGGAATTCACAACGGCCATTCGCTATGTGCACAGCACCACACCCGATAAGCCTGGCAGCGACAGAGTGCGTGGGGAAAAATTTAAATGGACGCCCGAAGAAGACGCGAAACTTCTGGAGCTTGCTGACAAGCACCCATCAAAGTGGAAACTGATATCCGAGAAACTTGGGACAGGCAAGGTCGAATATGCATGTCGTAATCGTTGGCACTGGCACCAGAGAATCAAAAGCAAGCCGTGGACCAAGAAAGAAGACGAAAGGGTGAATGAGATGGTGGATGAGATTTTAAAGCATGCGGAACGATTTAAGCATAATAAGATAGATTGGAAGTTGGTTTCAAACATGATAGGGAACAACAGGTTATCGTATGAGTGCAAATATCGATGGACAGTTCTGAATGATAGAACTCGCAAAAATGGAGTCAACACACATTGGACTGCAGAAGAGATAGATAGACTGGATAAAGGAATTTTGATTATAGAGAAACTATGCGACACTGATGCGATTATCCAGAGAACGAAGCAAAACGAGCCATGGTTGTTTATATCAAACGTCACAGAATTCCCTAGGCCAGTTGGTTTGGGACTAGAATTGGCCGCTAGGGTAAAGACAAAGACAAGACAGCAGTGTCTTTTTAAATCCTCAATATCACGCAAAAAGCCTGAAATACGAGTGTTTACGCATAAGGATTATTGCCACCTAATGGATCTTGTCGACAAGTATGGCAGCAGAAAAGCGTATATTGTAAAACATTACTTTCCTGACCATACACCATACTCTTTGAATGCACTCGTCAAACGGTGGGAAAATGCATCGAAAAGTCTTGGCGTTGATCTGAGAGCTGTTGATCCAGGGACGATGCTGATAAGCTACGATGGCGATTGCAAAGGTGTGCGGCTGAGCGGGCCAGACGGGTACTATGATCCAAATGGCGTTCCTATGGTAGTCAGGGCGGGGAAAAAAACCGAAGCGACATTGTACTACTTGGCACATGGAAAAGCTTATAGAAATAATCAGTCTGAACATATAAAATCGTATTTGACGTATTAGCTTCCATGCTATAATCCCTATACATATTTGGCTTGTAGAAATACCCATACTCAACAGATCAACTATTCATTCCATAATTTTTAACAAGCCCAATAGTTCAAAACCAACACAGGAGATCATCGGTAGGTTATCTTTTCTATTCATTTTAGTGTTTTATATTTATTCAATGCTTAGGCCAGTTTTATTTGCAATTCGTCGCCCGGTTTTACTTGCAAACGCATCAATGCAGATTGCATCAGCCATTCGTTATGTGCACAGCACCACACCCGATAAGCCTGGAAGCGACAGAGTATATAAGGAAAAATTCAAGTGGACACCCGAAGAAGATGCAAAACTTCTGGAGCTTGCTGACAAGCACCCATCAAAGTGGAAACTGATATCCGAAAAACTTGGGACTGATAAGAGTCTGCGTGCATGTTGTAATCGTTGGCACAGGCACCAGAGAATCAAAAGCAAGCCGTGGACCAAAGAAGAAGACGAAAAGCTGATTGAGGTTGTGAATCAGTTTTTGAAGCATGCGGGACGATTTAAGCGTAAAAAGATTGGTTGGAATTATGTTTCAAACATAGTAGGAAACAACAGATCTTCGTATCAGTGCAGCTGTCGATGGTCAACTCTGAATGATAGATGTTGCGAAAACGGAGACAAAGCCTATTGGACTGCAGAAGAAGAGGAGAGACTGGATAAAGCGATTGCGATGATCGAGAGACTATGCGACACTGATGCGATTATCCAGAGAACGAAGCAAAACGAGCCATGGTTGTTTATATCAAACGTCAAAAAAGTCCCTAGGCCAGCTGGTTTGGGACCAGAATTGGGTGCTAGGTTAAAGACAAAGACAGGTCGACAATGTCTTTTTAAATTATCATCATCACACAAAAATCCCGGAAGACGAGTGTTTACACACAAGGATTTTTGCCAGTTGATGGATCTTATCGACAAATATGGTGACAGAAAGGCGTATATCGCAAAACATTACTTTCCTGACCATACACCACACTCTTTGAAATTGCTCGTCGAACAATGGAAATATACATCGAAAAGTCTTGGCGTTGACCTACGCGCTGTTGATCCAGAGACGAGGCTGATAAGCTACGATGGCGATTGCCAAGCAGTGCGACTGAGTGGGCCAGATGGTTACTACGATCCTGATGGCGTTCCTATGGTAGTCAGAGCAAAAAGCAAACACGAAATGACGTTGTACTATTTGGCACATCGAAGAGCCTGTCGAAAGAACCAGACCAAAGAGATCAAAAAGTTTTTGGAGTATTAGCGCTATTCTAGTAAATTTCAGCAAGGTTTAGTGTGTTTTAAAAGTAGCCAGCTGGCTATATACTGGCTTATTTTGCTACTTTTTCGAATTAACTGTCTTGCAGCAAAAGAGAGAGTGAGAAAAAGCCTACTATCTGCCTGGCTTTTATTTATTCAAATCAGCAACAACAAAAAACCACCACTAACACGCCTAATGTCCAATACAGGAAATGAAAAAAAAAGTTAGCATCTAACCAGTGTTCATTTAGCGCCTCCATGAGCCAGATTCATCAGCTGTGGTCTTGTTGGCATCACGCTTGAAGAAGCCGGGGCCGCCAGTGCGGCGCTCAGAAGACCGCGGCGACTGGGTCTCGCTGCGGCGGCCCGAAGACGACTTTTGCACCTGGCTCCACTCCTCGTCCTTGCCCTCCTCGACAGGCGCCGCAGGCTTGGCTACACGCCACGGGGCGTCGCCACGGTCACTGCGCTCGCCACGCTCGCCACGCTCGCCGCTGTTGCGTGGACCAGCCCGGGGCTCACGCGGCTCACGCGGCTCACGCGGGGCACGGGGTGGCTGGTACTCGCGGCCGGTAGACTCCAGGGGCTGGTCCCGGCGCCAGTTGGCAGCGTCGTCGGCAGCAGCAGCAGCCGTGTCATTGGCAGCTGGGCGTGGTGGCCGCTCGGATCCGAACGCACCGGCACCTGACCGACGCGGCGGCGTACCTGCAGGAGCTGCCGATGGCTCTGGTCTGTATGCACGCCAGTCAGAGATGGTATCGGCCAGCGACTCGCGCGGCTCCCTAGGCTCTCTGTACTCCTTGGACTCGCGAGGCTCACGGGGCTCACGACGTTCACGAGGCGGCGCATGTGCCGGAGGATCCGGTCTGAACGCACGCCAGTCAGAAATGCTGTCAGCCAGCGACTCGCGCGGCTCTCTGGGTTCGCGCGCACCACCACGACCAAACCCACTGTTGGTGCGCGATGCCACGGGACTAGCCGAGTCACTGGGCGGCATGCTATCGGTCCTGCGCCAGTTGCTTGGCCCTTCTTTGTGCTCCGGCCGTTGCTCCGATACATTGATGCGTAGCTGGCGACCGCCAAGCTCTGCCGTGCCGTCCTGGGCAACAGCGCTCTTGAGCGCATCCAGGGTTTCAAACTTGACGTAGCCGAAGCCCTTGGGCTTGTCGTTCTCTGGGTTACGGATCAGTCGGATAGATACTACGTCGGCGGGGAACACTGTGCGGATCATCGCGTCGTCGGCGTTGAACGGCAGGTTGCCGACATACGCGGTGTATGGGGGCTCCGTCGGAAACTCCACTGGTGCCCGGGGCTCGCGCCCGTACTGGCTGCCGTAGTCGCGCCGCCCGCCGGCTCCGCGCTCCATCCCGGTTTCTCCGGTTACCGCCATTGGCGCAGACGGCAGAACTACCTCATCGTCTGCCCAGGATGTAGTCGATGGGCCGTCGGCCAAAAAGTCCGTCAGGCTCATTTTCTGCCCCTTGTTTCCCTTCTTTTTCGCTACAGCCAGGAATATAAAAAATAATTAAAACGTACATTAGCCATAGGGGTTGCGCATAAAAAGAGTGTAGAGTTTTTGGACTTTTATTTTCTAGGCACAATATGGCCAATAGCTGTCGCTGCATAAACTAGAATAAGCAAACAGTGTGTGCTGTTTAAACGTATACGCACCAGGCATCTTTTTTATTCAGGTTGTCGCTTTTTTGTCTGAGTAGTTTAACTAACGATGCAGGCAAGTTGCTTTGTTCCGGGATTTCTTCAAATAAAAACCTGTTATAACGACGCTGTGTATATCGATAAAGAGCTATACACAAGAAATAAAGTTTAATTGAAGATTATACAGATTTTATATTTTTAAAGTAGAAAAAAAGATAATTCAACCCGGGTTCTTGAAAAAAAGGAAGAGGTGGGAGAATCCTGGTCACTTTTGGTGAACAGAAAAAAAAACTGCTCGTATCCTTTTTTCCTTTTTCAAAGACGTTCTTTTTCTCACTCCCCCCCCAACAAATCAAAGAGCTGATCTGGTGGTGATCACGGATCTCTCAGAAGACTGCAAACCAAAAGGTGTGCCGTATTTGGGGCTGGTTTGACTGCATTGCTACTCTTTTATCGATACTTTTGTCCTTTATCAGTTCCTCATATTTATCTTGATACCACACATACAAAAAATGCACTCGCGGTTCCGTCCTTGTATCGATCTCCACAACGGCCAGGTCAAGCAGATAGTCGGCGGTACCCTGCACGACACCGATGCGGGCCAGCTCAAGACCAACTTTGTGTCCGAGCACCCGCCAGCGTACTACGCGCAGCTCTACAAGAAACACAGCCTGGTCGGCGGCCACGTCATCATGCTGGGGCCCGGCAACACGGAAGCAGCCAAGCAGGCGCTCTCCGAATGGCCCGGCGGTCTGCAAGTGGGCGGCGGCATCACTATTGACAACGCAGCCGAGTGGCTATCGAACGGTGCATCCAAGGTCATCGTCACCAGCTGGCTGTTTCCGCAGGCGCGATTTGACGTGCAACGACTGCAGCAGCTGAGCGCGCTGGTGGGTCGCGATAGGCTGGTGGTGGATTTGAGCTGTCGGCGGAGAGATGACGGGTGGGTGGTGGCGATGAACCGGTGGCAGACGCTGACGGATATGCGCGTGGACCGCAAGAGCTTGGAGGAGCTGGCTGGGTTTTGCTCGGAGTTTCTGGTACATGCGGCTGACGTCGAGGGTTTGTGCAGAGGCGTGGATGGGGAGCTGGTGGCCAGGCTGGCGGAGTGGTCGCCGATCCCGGTCACCTATGCTGGAGGCGCGTCCTGCGTGGAGGACCTGCGGCTGGTCAGTGAGCTGTCCGCCGGCAAAGTGCATCTGACCATTGGGAGCGCACTGGACATTTTCGGCGGCAGCCAGATTGCGTTTGCTGACTGCGTGGCATGGAACAAAACTGGCACCGCAGCGCCTGAGCAAGAAAACAGTGCAAATGTTTTGATTTGATTTTGTGCTCGCGAAAATGATCGTGTAAACGCAGTAAGCGCATGCACATTCCTGCTTCTGGCATTTATCCTTTTTCTTTTTTTTTTTTTTTTAGACTAGCAGCTTCTCTGTTTTTTTTTCTCTCCTAATTCTGATGTTATTGTCATCCGGTCTTTTTCTTTTGCAATCACGCTAGTTCATCTCTACTCTTCCCTTTAACTACCTTTTTTTATCTCTCCTGAAATATATATCGTTTCCTCCTAGCTTATTAAATTTTTGTGTATGACGACTGCTGGAATGGACAAGGCCGGCAAGCCCCACCAGCCCAAAGGACATAGCATGCAGGCAGCCGGCACGTCGGGAGCAAGACCCGAAACACCGCGCGTGAAGACGACAGAGACGACAGAGACGACAGAGACAGCGTCGGACGTGCAAGTGGTGTCGTTTGCGGCACCAGCGCCGTTCTATGCCAAGTGGACGTGCACGTCGGTGGACACAGCGCTTCTGGTGGCGATATCGCTGGTGGCGCTTGTTGTTCGGTGCTACAGGCTGTCAGTGCCCGACCAGGTAGTGTTTGACGAGGTGCATTTCGGCAAGTTTGCAGGCAAGTACCTGAACGGGACCTATTTTTACGACCTGCATCCGCCGCTGGCCAAGATGATGTTTGCAGCGGCAGGGCGGCTTTCTGGATACGACGGGGTGTTTGACTTCAAGTCGATCGGGTTGGACTACGTGGCGGCGGGCGTGCCTTACGTGGGCATGCGTCTGATGCCTGCTATTCTGGGAGCGGTCACTGTGCCGGCATCGTATGTCACGGCGAGAGCGTGCGGCTACGGCATAGACACGGCGGTGTTGGCTTCTTTTCTGGTGTGCTTTGAAAATGGGTTGGTGACGCAGTCGCGACTGATCCTGCTCGATTCGCCGCTGGTGTTTTTCACGGTGCTGTCACTGGCGGCATGGGCGATGTTTTGGACCAAGCAGCGGCAGCCGTTCAGCAGACCTTGGTGGTTCTGGCTTGTGGCCACAGGCGCGCTAATGGGGTGCGCGGCCAGCTGCAAGTGGGTGGGTCTGTTCCTGTTCCCGGTGGTCGGCCTGTCGACGATCGTTGATCTGTGGGACAAGATTGCGGACCGGTCGCTGACGCCTGCGCGGTGGGGCGCGCACTTTGCTGCGCGTGCCTTTGGGTTGCTAGCGGTGCCGTTGGCGGTGTATCTGTTCTGGTTCCAGGTGCACTTTGCGCTTTTGCACAAGACCAGCGACGCGGCGGGCATGATGTCGGCCGAGTTCCAAACGACTCTCGCGGGTGGGCTGAACGTGACGACGGACCGCGACGTGTTTTACGGGTCCGAGATCCGCATCAAGTCGACCAATGCGCGCAGTGGCTACCTGCACTCGCACTCGCACGCGTGGCAGCATACCAAGGGCAGCGGGCAGCAGCAGGTGACTATCTACGGGCACGCCGACGAGAACAACCTGTGGGTGGTCGAGCCGGCGTTCAACACCACGGTGGACACCAGCAACGGGCCTGTGCCTGTAGCCGGCGGCGCGGTCGTGCGGCTGCGGCACAAGACCACAGGCAAGTACCTGCACTCGCACGACAAGCGGCCTGCGCTGTCGAGCCAGGACACAAAGTTTGAGCTAAGCGGCTACGGCTTCGACAACTTTGCGGGCGACTCCAACGACAACTTCCGGCTCGATATCCTAGCCGGCGACCGCAGCGAGCCAGGGTCCGACAAGCATGTGCAGGCCATCTACACGCGGTTCCGCCTGATCCACGCCAACCTGAACTGCGCCGTGTACAACTCGCAGAAGAAGCTGCCCAAGTGGGCGTTTGAGCAGATCGAGACCAACTGCATGCGCAACTGCATGCCGCGCATGTCGACGTGGCACGTCGAGTACGCACGGCTGCCCGGCACCCAGGAATCAACGAGTGCTGAGAGACCGCCGCAGGCATCGTATCGCCGGCTCGGGCTGTGGGGCAAGATCGCCGAGTACAACCGGCTGATGGCTGACAGCAACGGCAGCCTTACCGGCGACCATCCATTTGCCGCGCGGCCACAGCACTGGCCGTGGCTGCGTCGCGGTACCGCCTACTGGGGCGGTCGCGGTCGCGTCATCTACCAGCTGGGCAACCCACTCATCTGGTGGGGCTCGCTGGCCGCCGTGCTGCTGTTCGCCCTGGTGCGCTCTGTGCTGTTTGTTCTGGACAAGCGCCGCATTCATCCTGGCCTGGCTGGTCAGCGCGCGCGGTACTTTTCAGCTGCGGGTTTCTTTGTTGTTGCTTGGGCTTGCCACTATGTGCCGTTTTTCCTGATGGGACGCGAGCTTTTCATCCACCACTACTTCCCGGCCTTGTGGATGGCTGTGCTGGTGCTGGCGTTTACCCTGGATCTGTTTACTGCTGGTGTGCCGCGCTCGGTGCGTCTGGCGGCCTATGTGGCTGTTGGCGCTGCGGTGCTCTATGCGTTTGCGGTGTTTAGTCATATCACATATGCGAGTGTGTGGACCAAGGACGCGTGTCTCAAGTCCAAGTGGCTGCGCACCTGGGACTTTGACTGCGAGCATGCCATTGGCGGTGCCCGCTCGACCGATCCGCCGCCATCGTCATCACCGGCAGCAGAAGCAGCAGCAGCTGAGGCGCCGGCCAAGGCTGTACCAGTTCCAGTTGTTGCTGATAAGAAGGTTGATCTCGGCGATGTTGACGATACTGTACCTGCAGCTGCCGAAGCTATTGACAACGCGCTTGTACCGGAAATAGGCGAGGCATACGTCCAAGAATTCAACCCTGATAAGAAGCCTGATGAGGAGACCAGCGAGGTTGCGGCTGACGGACCGCTGCCCAGCAAGCTCGAGGACCCTACTGCGGTCAGGGCTGGCCAGGCATCGCCCGTCCAGGCGCCCCAGTCAGTCGCTGCCGATCTTGGCCGCAAGTCCGACCAGCCGGCTACTGGCGCTGGTGAGGAAAACGTGGAAGAAAAGGACAGACATGAAGAACTGTAAGCTTTATTCGTCTACACATCTTGTGAATGAGTTTTATTTTATTTTAGTGTTGTTTTTTCTTTTTCATGGTTGCATCCCAAAAAGGAAAATATATCGGCAGCAAGTACAGTTGTGACTTGCTTCATCTACTTTCATCTGTTTGTTTGTTTATTAATCCTTTTTCATCAATCTTCCTTATATCACTTTCCTAATCTCCAAATGTGCGCACTTTCACCTCTGCAGACCCTGCCACAGCATATCGTCGAGTCCATTATGCAATATGCTCTGAATACCACCGACCGCTTTGCGCACCTGGACCCAGGTCCAGCAGAGTTTTTTCTCCGTAGCTGCCGAGTGTTCCGCCAAGCGTATCTCAAACGCATGTGTTCTACAGCGTATATCAACAAAACTGGCTGCCGGTTCACAGAGACCGAGTCCACTGATCCGTTTGACTACTTGCAGCCGCCGGTCTTATGGTACCCGGATCTGGTCAAAAAGGTAAAAGTGGATTTCTGGAAGAGGGAAAAGTCATTGGAGTATGTCTGCGAGGCTGGGAAGCAACTTGCCAGTGGCGAATATGCGACAATGTCGTTTGATGCGGCCAGGGTACTGACAGTAGCGGTGCATATCACTGATGGCTATCGTGATGGTAGAAGCGGCGACGAGGAGTCTGATGAAAGCGAAGAACCTGATGAGAGTAACATTGACGAGTCTGCTGAGAGCGACATAAGCTATACAAGCACAGCGACGGATGGAGTCGACAGAAGCAGACATGATCCAAGGTACATTTCCAATATCAAGGACATCTCCCAGATTATCATGCGTGTCCGGGAAATGGTTCCCAACATCCACACAGTGCAGCTCTACTGTCGCGTATATGCGGAAGCCGACTGGACATTAGAAAACCAGCAAGGTCTGCGTACCCTGGTTGCCGATCTCCTATGCAATATACCGTGCGTTGTCTACCGCGAGTATGGCAGACTCGACGATACTCCAGCCAGATTAGATCCAGGGCTATTTGCCAACTTGACTAGATTTGCTTACAGCAACAACCGGGATCAGGGATGGAAGCTCGAAATCGTCAGACGCAATTGCCTTACTCTGCAGCAACTTTCTGTCAAGGGACTTGGTAGCAGCCAGGTAGATGGGTTTCTGCGTACTGGAACAGCCCAAATGTTGGTGTATCCGCAATTAAAGGAGCTGGAGCTGGAGTGGCAGGGCTGCTACAAAGCTTCAGATACAGATAATGTGATTTACTTCCCTGTGCTCCAAAAACTGACGGTTTCCAACTGCCTTCCTATTCTGTGTAAGCCGTTTTTCAACAGCTTTGCGACGCTCGGCTACCTGGATATCAGTGTATATGATACCGGAGACGATCCGCTGCTTCGGTTTAAGGGGCTCGACAACTGTCGACTGGATAACCTAAAGATGCTAAGAATCAACTGCGGCGTTGTTCATCTCCAACACATACATATGGCCGATCCTTTGCTTGTTCGCGAAACACAGCTTATCCAAACATTGTTTTCTCTTGCCCCTGGGCTCCGCACCCTCTGCTACAGCCTGCCATTTGGCCAGCACAGCTGCCAGCACCTGCACGATGTCCTAAATGTCTTTATCCCGCCCAACCTTACCAGGATCAATCTAGGCATGTCCAAACTGTCTTTGTCGAACTTTATCCTTCTCTTGCAAAACGCGCCAATGCTCATTTCCCTGGAGTTCTCGCCCAAGAGCGAAAAATTTGATTTGAAACAAATCCTGATATCGGCGCAAAAGCAGAAACTGTTGAATAACAGCGTTGTAAAGATTGACGTCAACCATGTGCATTTGTACCAGAACGTTGGTTGTCTGGTTGCCACGGTTTTTACACTGGTGGTTGCCTGTCCGAGGTTTTCAAAGCTGAGCGTCTACAGCAGCCTGCCTTACGATCATGTTAAAACTGTTCTACTGGGACAGGCTGCCAAACAACCGTATAAAGCGTATAAAGATGTTATCAAGTCTGTTTGCGCGCGGATGAGCAGCTTTGATCTCAAACAAATGTACTTTGGCTGAGGTATTTTCTTTATTTGTAAGCAACTGACGGAACGTTTAAATTGATTTGATTAAATCCGGAGGGCAAACAGTCCGGATTAAAGCTGCAGCAATAATATACGGATCCGAAAAAAACATCTAATAAATTGCAAACTCTTTCTTTCTTTGTTTCTCTGGAAGGCGTAGCGCCATTTTTTTTTTTTAGAAAGTTTCAGAAAAAATTACTAATCAGCCAAAGAAAAAAAATACACAACAAACTGAAAAAAAAACTAAAATGGAAGAAAGTATAGAAAACAAAACAAACTGGTATAAAAAGCACGACGCTAGGTCCAAAATGCCTTCCGTTCTGGCTATCCATATATTCCCTACTTACAATTCTCTTCACCAAGCCCGTTTCTTCTAGCCAAACCACTAGTTTTAACCCAGCATTCCCCAGCCTACATTTTTTTTGCTTTTATTTTTCTTCACAAACCAAAGCTACACACAAAACAATAACAACCAATGTCTGATCGCGAAATCAACGTCGTCATTGTCGGTACCTCTATTGCCGGTATGACCGCAGCCAAAGCCGTAGCTGCACTATCCAAGCAAGGCTATCCTAACCTACGTGTCACTACCATTGACAAGAACGAGTACTACTACCATGCTATCGGCGCACCTCGCGCTGTAGTCGACAAGGAGTTTGGCAAACAGCTTTTGCTGCCGGTAAAGAATCTTCTACAGAGTTTTGAGCTTGACCCTGAGTCTCCCAAGCACCGGTTTATCCACGCTTCTGTGGTATCTGTTAACAAGCATTCGGTGGTACTCAGCGATGGTCAAATCATTGTGTATGATTATTTGGTTTTGGCTACTGGGGCTAGAAACAAACTTCCGGCGCATATCCAGGGCCCTACTTTTGCCGATGCCAAACAGCAAATGGCGAGGGTTTACGATAACGTTTCCAAAGCCAAAAACATCCTAATAGTTGGTGGTGGTCCTGTTGGCGTGGAAATCGCCGGCGAAATCGCTTATGCGTACAAGGACAAATCTGTCACTTTGGTGCATGGCGCCGAGCGTCTGCTGCCACCGAACTTCAAGCCAGGACTGAGCAACGGCGCAGTGCACAAATTGGAGAGATTGGGAGTCAAAGTGGTGCTTAACGAAAAAATCGATATTCCAAAGGACGTCCTGTTTGATTGTTCCGTCCGTCCGCTTTCGTTGGTCGGATCTTCCGGCGCCAGCTACTCGTCCGATCTGCAGATCCTCACCACCGGGATTACCTTTGAGTCTGATTATTTGCATGGCCTGGAGACCGATCTCAAAGTAAGTCTAAGACAACCCAATGGATCCATCAAGGTTAAATCGACATTGCAGCTGGACTGCGACGCCCTGCCTAATGTTTTTGTCCCTGGCGATGTCAACTCTTTGCCTGCCGGTGCTAAATACGCTGTCAAGGCAAAAGAGCAGGCTACGTCGGTTGGCAATAACCTGGTTTTGATGATCAAGCAAGGGTACGACGAGGATAATAAGAAAATGCCGGCATTGTTAGACTATACCGGTGGTGAAATGAACATGACATTGGTTCCGATTGGCAAGGAATTGGGTGTGTTCCAGGCTCTGGGTATTGCGTTTGGAAAGTCCTTTGTCGGTGACTTTTTGTCTAAGATGAAGTCCAAAGACTATTTCCTCAGCAAATTTGCTTCCGAGTTTTAATAGTGCTTACAAGTCCGTCATGTAGCAGCTGATAATTTTTTTTATATACTTGAGTAACAAAATAACTAATCAATTCATTTTTTTTAAAATCAACTGTTAAAACTCAGTCTCCGAATATGCATCGGAGGCTGATATCTACTTGGTGAAACAAAGCTAGAAGACGAGTTGGACAAGGCAACAGTGGGCAGCACCGATTGCGATTCATTAGACATTGGCTGGGACGGCTCCCTTGGTTCCCTTGGTTCCCTTGGCTCCATTGGCTCCATTGGTTCGTACACGCGCTTGACCTGAATCTGTCTCTGAATAGGAATAAACTGGTCACTAAACCTGTTAAACGGATCGTTAGATTGCGGTGAACTGACAGCAGTGGTAGGCGACATCGGCGGGATATCAAAAGGATCCTGCGGATCAATCTTTTTTTTGCCATACAACCTGATCGACGACACCGGTGCCATCTGGTAACTCTGTCTGTACGGAGCAAACACCTTTCTGTTTTTTTTCTGACCAGCCGACTGCGGCCTCGGCTCACCATTCGGCAAACAAGCTGGTCCGGTCGGACTGGTACTGTTCCAGTCGCCAAAAAAGAAAAAATCATCCTGACTTTCATACGTCCTATTGGTAAGCGAATAATTCTGACTATCTGACTTCATATCATATTCGTGTTGCAATCCGTCTTTACGCAGTTTGTTTGACCAGTATTCGAGGTATTTTTTGCGATTAAACAGGCAGTTAAATAGTGGAACGCCCATTATCGCCCACCATACTAGATTGGTACCCACGTGGTCCATGGTGGTGGACAGAATCCGCAGCGTCTGGTTAAAAGGATATTGCGGATTAGATAGCTGCAAAACTGTTGAAAATGTAAGGATGGCGAAAACAACCAAACATGAAAACGTCATTTCCCTACTTTCGTTAAACGAGCTTTTAATATTGCGAATTTTCCAATTGATCGCAGCTACAAATAGCCACGTAGCCCAGATATATCCATATAATGCTGCTCGAAACGGCGTAGGACAGAAACAAACATCCAATAGCGCAATATATTCGACTGTTACCGAGGGTTTGAGCACCTGTGCTATTATTCCATATATCAAAGTGCACACACAGTACACCATAAATGGAAAGTACATACCGAGTCCTCGATAAGGTTTGTTTTGCTTAAATACACGAAATAGTCCATACGACCTTAGGGCTATTAGGGAACTGACGGTACATACGCCGAGGATTACCCGAAACCAGACACCCCATACTTTGCAGTTGGTCAATGGCGTGCCGGCTAGATGTACATGTCCGTTGATCTGAAAATCGCCGAGTAGCCAGCATGCGCATCCCAGGTAGACTGCGGCCATTAGTATGGGGCTTTTGCATTTTATTGGCGGATATCTTCGGTTCCAAAGCATAAATAACACTGCTATGAGATTTATTCCGTATACTGAGGACAACGTGATTATTAGTATCATGTCTTTGTGACTGATGGGATCTAGCTTGTATCCTAGAAAAGACGCATATTTGACCCTGTTTTGTTCGGCTGTTGTGAGTTCAAACGACATGCTTTCACTCTATATATATGTGTGTGTGTACTGATGGTTAAATACGCGCCGGTAGTAAGTAATAAATAGTCGTGACTTTAGGCTATATACAAAAATAACTCAAAATAGAAATATATAAAAAAATTAATACATTAGAAACCAAGTAAGAAGAGAAAAAAAGTAGGGAGAAAAAGATGAGTGTGAATTCAGGTGGGGGAGGTGTGGAAAAGGGGATATCCTATTCAATATGTTTTTTTTGTTTATGTCCCTTCATTTTTTTTTCTCACATTGCATTTATCTCACACACAATTGTATTTAAAAAAGCCGAAACAAAACGCATGTTTGTGGGTTTTATTTAATAGAAGAAAAAAAGTTGTTAATGAATCCAATGCAAGGGTTCCTGATTTCCAATTTTTTAATCTCGCTCTCGGCTTTATTTTTTTACACTTGTTTAGGTATATAAAAATGTGTGTATGTGTGAATGTGGAAAATTAAAAAAAAAAAAAGAGTTGAGAGATTGACAGAGTTTGCATACATAAACCTGGACATTCACAACAAACGCATTATTTGGAGTATAGTGCATGTGGGTACAATAATTATCGACTTGTGCATAAAAAAAAGCAACACGGGGCAAAAATACTTACTCTAACTGGAAAAAAAGTATATATGTATATAAGGGGATTCGAAATTGGTAAGTGAACAGTGGTGGTGGTTGTAGAGACTTGTCAAATATACCAAAATAAATAAATAAAAAAATGGAAACAAAAAAAGGGACATTAAACAGCGGTTAAAGCATTAAAATAAAACTACAAGAACTGATAACCTCTTTAAAATGAAAAAATGAAAAAAGGAAGGGATACGCAAGGTATTTCTCATGTCTGATACTAGAGGGAGGGCGTGTTTGGTTTATATAAAACAACATGACCTTTGTCCATGCATATAATCCTTTTTGGCTTGTTTGTTTCTGTACAAACAGCTTCTTTTTTGTTAGTTGCCAACAAAGAGAAAAAAACAAGCAGATGCAGTTGGTACACAGCCTATGCACTTTTCACCGCACTGCATTGCATAGATTCTTGTATGTGAAATTATATAGTTTGTCTATTGTATTCAGTCTATTCTTCTTGGTAAACCAAGTATTTGTTAGTCTTTTTGTTCTAATATTATAGAACAACATATATGAGACTAATGGGGATGTCCTTTGTTTACACTCAAGAAAAAAAAAGCGACATGCAACAAAAACATATTTTTGTGCAACACATCCCCTTCCATGTTGTCTTTTTTTCTCTATAATAGACAGAGGGTGTATCAAGTGACTTTAGCCATTGTTTTGCTTTAATGGTCCAAGAAAAAAAAGAGAGAGGTACTTGTGATACGCGGCGAGTGCCGGATTCCATTATTTTGCACGCAAATATACTTGGCAACGATTACAGAATGCAACAATTATAGCCCCTCTTTGTTTTTCTGTGCAATTGCATTGTATTGCGTTAGAAAAATAAAATAAACAAAGAAATTTCAATTCCTTTGGATTCAATTTTTTTTTTTTTCGTCAACTAAACTATCAAAAAAAAGTAATAAAAGTGATCATCTACAGACTATATGCTGCACTCTTTGGGAACGGCAAAGTCCTCTTTACGCTTGTTGTGGTCGGAAAATGCACCCTCTCCCAAGCCACGCTTGGCAAACGCCCGCCACAGGGAGCACTTGTTCTTGCCGCCGGTTTTATTATCTTCCGCCTGGATAATGGCATTGCGCGCCTGGATAAAATCCGGATTGCAGGGCTGAAGCTTCATAGCATCAATGACGATCTGCAGAAAAAGACAGTTCCCCTTGGCCAGGTCTCGTGAAAACAGATCTTGCGCAATTCCTAGCGTATCTATCAGATTCCACATCATCTCGTAAAGCATGGATGCCCAAACCTCGCCAATTTTGTGCACCTCGCTGAGCTGGGCGTCATTTAGCATGCCGTATGTCAGCGGATTATCCTGCATGCTGGTAGAGTAGGGATATGTGCGGATATTGCTTCCATACACGTATTCTCCCATTTTGAGGTTCAGAGTGCGCACATGATTTGGACGGATGCGGACAACGTTAGCAACTGCGTCGCTCCATCCCTCGCCCATTCCGCCTGGCTCTCCGCCATTCAGGCAGTCTGCATTAGACGGTCCGCCTGTGAGCCTGGCGGATATGCCATGCGTGAACTCATGCACAACAATGTCCTGCTCCAGACTGCCATCGCGATTGGGCGTTGTGTTGTTCCACAGATACATCTGCATTATGCCATGCTTGCCGTCAGGAGGGGTTGTAAACTGCGCATTGCTCATCGAGCCGGCGTCTTGCGCAAATGCAATCACCGCGTCGCCTCCTTTGCCCTGGCCAGAGTAGTTGACGTCCTGGAAATTGCCCGCTGCCTCGTCAAAGCCATACAGAAAGGCAAGATCGTGCATCATATTCACGGTGTAAAACAGCTGTGCAATGGCAAAATCCGTGTATGCAGCGGGCTGCGTCGAAAGGTCCAGCGGAAAATCAAAGACCGCAGTCTGCGACACGTTTGTGGTTGCCATCGGCCGATAGTTGTGGTCAAAGCTTTGGCTGCCCGTTGGGTTAGTCTGCGCCCATGCATTGTTTCCGATAGTCGTGTTGCTGGTCATCCAGCCATTTGGGCTAGCACGCTGGTCCGCAGGACCAACAAGAATCTGAGGTTGTCCGTCTGCAGGCGTCAGTGTGCTCCAAGAAAGCACCTTGTATTCCTCTTGCAGGCTATAGACCCAGTCGCTGACAGACTCGATGCGAGGCTCTATAGCACCCACATGCGCGCTCCACCAGTGACTCTGCTGCTGCCACACAACGTGCCACACGGGTACTATCTGCGCATCGCCATTCTGTATCAGAACCCTGCGCGCAGAGCAGCTTTTGTCGACGACATATTCCTCGTCGACTGCCTTTATATCAACATGGTCAAAACTGGCGCTGTCAATCTGCGTATCGGTGTAGGCAGCAAGCGCCTCGAGCGCAGATTTCAAAGAGACGCTATGGTCAACATAGCTGTTGGTTTTACTTGAGTAATAGATATTTTGGCTGTCAGAAAACATTTGTATTGAAGAGTTTAAAGCAGCAAACGACTGGCCGGATGATATCACCTGGCCCATCGAGTTGACATTGACGTTGGCCAGACCGTTGGCCACAGGAACTCCATCGATCAGCTGGCAAACGTAAACATGAGATATCCCAGACGCAGCATCTGTATATGCGTCGGTTATTTTTACTGAGCCAGTATCTATGCCATATCTGTCTGCTAGATGGTTGGTTGCAATGTCGATGCTTGCTTCCAGAGATACTACGCTGGAATGCTTACTGCGCATAGTAGCTGAAACTTTGTACACGTCAAACATGGGCTTATCCCGAAGCACAGGTCTGAAAGTGCGTCCATGCTTGGATAGTGCACAGACAAGCTGCAAACCTAGCGCAGAGGAAAAGAAAAGAGAGGCGATCTTGGCCATGAGCTATTTTACTTGTAGTTGCCAGAACGGTAAAACATAAAGACAAAGAGTTTGTTTAGCTGGATATAAGGGAATAGAGAAAGAAGCAAGATTCAACAACTACTCGCAGTCGTTAAATATAATACATAGGAAAAGAAGCCATACAGCTTAATATTTATAGCATATAGCGAGCAGGCGAATAAATGCGTGCAGCATACTCTCGACGGGCCAGACTGAAGAAAGACTAAAAATAGAAGTGTATCTTGCAATAAATTCATGCATACAACGTGAATTCCTAACGCTGGTTTCTCGAGGAATAATGATGGTTAAAAGGCTCCTGTGACGTATACGATTGCTGTTGTTGCATAGAGGCATCCGACGGTCCAGCGTTGACAGTAGATGCGCCTATAGGATGCTGTTGCGGTTGTTGCGACATTGGCAAAGATTCGTGACCATGTCCAGGTCCATGATAGCGTGGATCCGAAAACGAGGCACGCGCCCTGGAACGAGACCCAGACCGGGGTCTGGACCGAGAACGCGACCGTGATCTAGAGCGAGATTTTCTACTACCACGGAAGCCAGAATTCCCCGAGTATCGCCCACGAGACGGTGAGCGCCGACGATAAGATTCCCGCGGAATATACGAGTCATGATGGTCAGAATATCTCTGCACGTGGGCTCGACGCCGGTCACGACGCCTAGGAGAACTTTCTCTTTCCCAGCGTGTCGGTCCTCGACTGTGCCGTCTAGATGGGCTGTAAGAGCGAGAACGCGAGCGGGACCGAGACCGAGACCGAGACCGGATAGATGGCCCACGGCTGTGCAGCGCACTACCAGAAGCTGAGTTCTCTCGATAGCGTGCAGCTGCCATGTTGGCTGTACTTTGGTGCATTGCTGACTGCGACTGTGACTGCAGCTGCAAGTTAGGGTGTGATCGCGCACCAGTTTGCTGAGGAATCTGTGCTTGTGGGCGCGTGCCTGTTGATACTCCGACTTCACCATCCTCTGCATTGTCAATTTCGCCTTCTTCATCCGACGACGCTACTGGCTTGGGTAACGCTTGGCCATTGACATCCACGGGCTTTAAAGGTAGTGGAGGAGAAGGCGGATGCACACGTTGTTTCGGCAGCGGGGGCGGTGTAAACAGCGACGGCGGTTGTGGTGGCTTCTCCGGTCCATTGGATGCAGGCAGCGGCGAAGGTGCTCCACTGGAAGAACCCGCAATGTCCATGTCCGAGCTTGGGCTAGACTGCCGAGCCGAGCCTGCTTTTACCGGCGGCTCAGATGCACACAAAAGAGGCGGCATCTGGCGGTAGCGTACCTTGCGGTCATGCTTACCCAGTGCGGGACGCGCGACAGATGGCCAGAAGCCGGTAAACGACGGGATAAATTTGCCTTGAAACTCCACCATTGCGTCATGCGCATCAGCCCTACGCCTTTCCTCGCTGTACCGGCGCAGAAACCCAATACGGCCAGCTGCAAACGCCTCGTCATAGTAGACGTGACCCAGCTCACCCGTGTCGAACCGAATCGCCAAGGACACAGGACCGATATGCTCGACGCGACCCGGAAAGAACTCTGTCGTGACCTGCGTGTGAGTCGACGAGTCGTCGCGATACAAAGCATATACCTGCTCGCCTAGTTTGTATACATACTCGTAAGGCCGTTTGATCGTAATCAACTGGTCCCAATGCGCTACCCATGTTCCTTGAATACCCTCCCGCGCGTCCAGATCGCTTATTGTATAGGCGTTGCGCTCCGAGTCACAGGCAATGATTTCTGCCATAATGCACATGTACTGCGTTTCACCGGTGCACAGCGGGTCAGACAACGCGACAAACGCTGCTACCGAATCACCACGTCGATAAAAGCTATGTGTGCGCGGCGGCTGGTTGCTGCCCTGTGAAGGAATCCTGGGCGGGTCTATCTCCAGCGGACGCGTCGCTACATCCTCTACGTGCTCCGAGGACTGTGTTGCCTCTCCAATAGCCTGTGTTATTCTCTGTTTCAACGTGCTTTGGCGCTCGGCCACAAGCCAAAAGTTGCGCGCGTCAGTGCCCATACGCTCCAACAACCCCGTTTGTGCCAGCTGCTCCGCAATTCGACTTTCTAAAAGCTGCTTTTTGTCTGTGCTGCGAAAATATACTCGTCCTTCTGACGCATTCCTCATTATTTCCTTTATTTTTGCTTCAAAGTCTCTTCCCCGCTCACTGCCGACAAATGCAGACTGCAACTCCTGTCGCATTGCATCGTAGGTGCCGTTCTTTTTGAGAGAGTTCAAGACTTGTTCTGCAGAAACTCGTGCCATTTATTGAGAAAAGTAAATAAATAAAGGAAAAGCAAATTCAGCCTTTGCAAAAGAAAAAAAAAAACACAAAAGCAGCGACGAAAAAGTCTGGCATTTGTTTAGTGCGAAAGTGAAAAAAACCTGAAGCCGATCTGATTGGCCCGCGCAACCCATTGTTTAATGCTCGGATTGTAGATTTACACCCGATATGATGGTCATGTAGACCAGCTAAGAAATTTATACTAATAGCATTTATGTGCTCGCTATATCGGCCTTCCAGCTTGTAGAAAAAAACTGAAAATAGAAGTCGATTGACATGTTCTGCTTGGTTTGCACGGTATTAGCAAACCCCAAACTATGTACTTTTTTTGAAAGAAAAAATTTCTAGTTTGATGAAGCCGTTTGAGTTTTGTAGGTCTAGTAAATTATTGAGCTTAGAAAGGGCAAAGGAAATAAATAAAGGTCTTTTTTTGCTTTTGCTTTTGCCTTTCCAATTCATTTATTAATCAACTGCGGTTTTCTCTTTCGAGAACAGCAAACTATTCAACAGTCAACTAAATTGTTAGCCATCACTAGTGGCCATTGACAGCTATCCTACCTTTGAAACGTATGCTTGTTTTTATAGAATTACAGGTATTTTTTTTAAGAGGGATTGAACATTTTTCTTTTTTATAAAAAGTTTCCCCCCCCCCCAAAAAAAAAAGCAACATTGCTAGCATTTTTCTTTCAATGTATAATTTTTTTATAAGTTTGCTCTAAAAACAAATAGCAAATTAGAGGTATAAAAGGAGTTGGATTTTCTGTGTCAAATCCATTTTTTGGAGACAACCACATTCGTTCATCCAATTTCATTATTAATCAGCAATGCCTACTTCAGCCAATGGAAAATTTACTACCAGCAATGTTCCCTACCAGACAAATTGGAGAGTAAGAGATCTTAGAAATTTTATGATAGCTCAGTTTCCAGATCTAGATTTTACTTATTTGGGGACAGGATGGGAATTAAACAATAACGATCTTTTGTCATCATGCTACATTAAAGAAGATGTAAATATATTTTATGGAAGCGATGAAGATGATGCTGAGGATGCCTTTACAATGGGAGCAGCTAAACCAAGTAGTGATACTGTTTTTAAATAATAACTAGTGTAATTGAAACTATACAGTGTTGCGTGTGGCCCGAACGTGGAGCGTCGGGCATATAAGACAAGGAGAGAAAAGGGGCGTACAATTGCAAGGGGAACTGAGTAGATTGTAAAATTTAAGTGTTTATTTGAAAACTGAGGTTTCAACGTCTTGGTAGGCGCTGAAACCTGCTTTAAATAGAAAATGATATATAGAATAAAATGTGTCGTTCTCTAATAGAACCAACGGTACAATTGCTTGTAAAGGGACGTAATTGTGAACGCCCTTATTAAAACCAAAACAATTCACGATTGAATCTGAGAATGATGAAGCAAACCGGTTCTAATCTTGATGATCGTCGTCGCTGGTGCCATGCATAGCCATGGCACTGGTGTCAGAGTTGGCTGACTCGAGATCGTCAGACCGAGCTCCTCCCGAGCGCAACAATAGTGATTATATTCCAGACATGTGAAGGCAATAGCAAGTGCAACTCATGTTCCTGCTACTGTTTGGTATTATCCACAGTTAAATATTTGATGAAATAACTCTAATATTTTTATTATGACTTTTTTTTAGCATATTTTTTATCTATGCAGATAGTGATAATAAAAATTTATTTGATTCTTAGTGTTACAACCAGATGATCCGCTGGCTATCAGCTATATGGCTGCTAAGGGCAACAATAGTGCTTTACCTATGAATGTGACTGGTAGGAATAATCACCTGGTTTAGAGCTGGTATACTTTGTCTTTCTAGCTATTAATAATGAATTGTTATTGGTTTTTGGAGGGCGTTTACAATTACACAACTCCACAAGCAACTGCACAGTTGCAGCAAACAGCAAACATACCTCAAAATTTTTATTACTTATGTTTTTATTTCAACAGAGAAGCAGTGCCAACCAAGGCGCGGAATTATCGGATTTTTAATAAGCTTTTTATTCTTTTATTAATCCTTTGTTTCCCCTGCAATTAAATGACCCTTTTGTTTTATCCTAGCCAACACTTTTTGTTGGCTCCATGCAGTATTTGAAACTTAAATTATTTGTTAGAAAAAAATTAAAAATTAGTGAAGGGTATAGCAAAATTAATTCGCAAGTCATTGCAGAATTTCTTTAGTTTGCCCCCCCCCCCAAATGTATAAAGCATTGAAAGACTAGCTTAGCTTTATAAGCAAAAGAATGAAATTTTCTCTGGTTTTATTTCCGTTTGGGGCAAAAGAATTATTCCCAATTTCGAATAAAAGTCGAAATAACCTCTTTCTAGAATTGCAATTATTTAACGGAAATTATTTAACAAAAGTAAATGAAAAGTTTTTCAACAAAAGTATGCTTTAATGATAAACATAATGTCGCAAAACAAAACAACACAAAATGTGGGCACTTATAGGTATATAAAAATTTTGATATATAAACAACCAAATGCAGTCCATCTGCAAGCAATATACAACAACAACAACAACAACAACAACAACAACAACATCAGCAATATCAACAGCTAGATAGTATACTTTGTTATTACTTTAACAATGGCTACCTCAAGAAACGGACAATTCACTCTTAACAATGTTCCCTATGTCGAAGGATGGACAGTGGGTCAGCTTAGAAGCTTTTTGGAACGCCAATTCCCTGATGAATACTTTACCTACATGGCTGTAAGAGTTTCGCTCAATGACAGCAAAACCCTGAAATCCTATGGCATTAAACAAGGTGTAACTGTGTTTTATGGTACTGATCAAGAAGATGATCTAGATGACTTTATGATGGGAGCAGCTAGATCAAGCAACGACCCAGCTTTTTATTAAATGCAGTATTTGACCTATGAAAGAGATCCCATATAATGTTTTTTTACGAATTGACAACCTGCCAAACCTAACTTTTAAGTAGTAATAGCTTGCTTTTTTTTTAAAAAAAAACTAGAGTGTTTAATGATTGTAAAGACAAGACGTAATCAACACTCTAAACAGATCAATGGTGTGGGCTATGGAGGCGCTTTCGCACACGGGTATTTAAGCTTGCTTTAGACGTTGTTCAATAAATATGGCTTTTAGATTCATGGTTTTATTCAGAAAGACATTATATTATCAACATACCAAGTATGAAAAACATAATTGCTGCTCGGCTAATACAGACTGATACCCGTTGCTTTATCGCCCGTAGCTGTTTAGTATAATTGAAGACAACAACGGGTGCTGTTAACCTGGATAAAAAGTAACGTTTTGGTGCTATAATTTATAACATGATATAAATTTTTCTTCTCTCGGATTGGTCTTTCCATTATGGTGTGGGAACAAGGTGCAAAAATAAAGAACTAGCGCATAGAAGCAATGGTGGCTTGATGTGGCTGGTCGCCATTGTTTGCTTTTCGAATAAACAGAACAATGCTCACTTTTCTATTTAGGTATTTTAAAAGCACTAAAACAAGGCTATTGACCGGATAGAGAACGCAATTATTTGCAGAATTGAAAATAATAAATTCAAATAATCGAATCAAACCACTATTTATTCTTGCAGGGAACTTTTTTTTTGTTTATGCGTAGTTTGGGTGGCCCACTGCTTTACAATGCATGGCTTGGTCTCCCCATTTGCCGAATCTACCTTCCTATTATTTTTTATCAGAACCAGTATAAAAATAGTGACTCTCATTCCACGAAACTGGCAGGTCGTTTTAATTTGCAGCTTGTTTATTCCGCTTTCTAATACTTCACTTTTATATACAGTTTATTTACTTTTAATGTCGGAGCATATTTTTACTAACGAATACCCGTTTCTAAGCAGACTAGACGACTTGGTGCATGCAGTGTTTGACCCTTTGCATCTCCAAGGCGTGGGCTACTATTGGCGGCCAATGCTAGTTTCATGGCTACTCCATGTGGCTCTCATCAAGCTTATTCCCCAAACGACCAAGCACCTGCTTCCCAGCGTATACGCGCGAATGTCAAAGGATGACAAGAGACTGTGGAAAACCAGTCTTGTTGGGCTTGTGCACACAGTGTACGATTCGTGGTTTGTCATAAAATACTTTAATGACGTGGCGCTTAATGGCGATCGAATGGGCGGGTTTAACAGAGAGTTTGAGTTTTATCTGGCGCTAGCCATGGGATACTACGTCTGGGACTTGACTGTGTGTATTTCAAATTTTCGGTCATATGGACCTATGTATCTGATTCATGCTGCGCTTGGCGTGTTTGGTATCTTGGTAATGACCTCGCGCCATCTTCAGTTTTACGCTATTCCTTTTTTGCTTCCAGAGGTCAGCTCGGTGCTACTAAATATCAGGCATCTGCTTAAAGTGTCGGGCCTAAGCAATACTCTGGTATATAAAATCAACTTTTTGATATTTGTCGTTGCTTTTATTGCCATTCGCATTGGATTTGAGATGTATCACTCGGCAATACTTGTCTACCAGGTTTATCAGGGAAACACTGGCAATGCGTTCTATCCTTTTGCCGTCTATTTCGCTGCTTTGGGTGTGACTCTTACCACGCTCAATTTTATTTGGTTAAAGCAAATTCTCGTTGCTGCGTCGTACACGCTTGGAACGCCAAAAAAGCGCGAGGTCAAGAATGAATAGCGAGTTTATTTGTAATCTACCGGTTTTACTAAAAAATAAAAGTTTATTTTAATAAACGGATTCAGGTCAACTCAACAATGTTTTTATGATCTGCGCTGAAACCGTTTTTCCAGATTATCATTCTTCTAGTTATATAGTTGGTTTCAGCTAATGGACTAAAGAATTCGCCGACATCATCATCATGCACAGCCTAGCAGTCTGCGAAATATGCCGCGATCGAGCAGAATCATCAATAAACAATAATTTTTAATAGGGAGTCTACGCTAGTTAGTTGCATCATTCAAGCCTTTCACCGCTCCATCAAATATACACACTATTACTTGTTTTTGTTTTACATACCATTTATTCATAAATTTTACCTGCGCTAATAATTTAAAAACAACCACAACCCTGTTTTGACTTACAAAAACTCTATTTTCCATGTGTCGTCAAGAGATGGTCCCCTGCTTGCCTGCCATGCTGGGAAATAGTGGTCATTGGTACGAATAGTTGCCAAACTTTCAGAACCAGTAAATGAAACTGTGCGGATCTTGACATCATAACCAGGCATTGCACCACTGGCAAGATGCTGGTTATTTGCAACAGCCTGGTTAAAATCTCTCAACCCTGGACTCTTTAGCTGTTTAACAACTCGCACCACATCATCCAGCGTATTCACTGGTGTTTTGTTTATCTCTGTGACATAGTACTTTATATATGCAGTCTCAGGAACCGCCGGCGACCCTTCTATTTCATTGTATGAAAATATTTGAGATGGAACAGTTACCGAGCCTTTCTTTACTTGCTCCCAGGGTTCTTGCATAACAATTCCTGCCCAACATACTATTCTACTGCTCCTAGTTCTGGGCAAAACAGTAGTTGGAATGCGCATAGTCATTTCTTTTTGATCACGTATTATATCGAGATCTACATAGGATTGGTCATAGAAGCATGCCAATTGAGCTATTCTATATACCCTTGTGCCATTGCATTTTAGTATAATATCGCCAGTCTGTAGAGATGGTATGCCGCTGTCTCGCTTGCTTAAATTTTTTTCTACAGTTATCACTTTATGGTGGTCAAAGGGTGCATTATTGACTATCTCATTGATATGCTGTTTGCTTAATCCACATGTCTTTGCTTTTAACAGACTCATTGTGGTATACTCAGCGTCTAAAACAGCGTAGCTGTCAAAACTGTCTGGTGTTTTTGATAATAACGTTTTCAGAGGACGTGATAACACTGAGATATCTATTCCAGCTAGATGACTAACTGTAGTATTGTTGCAGGAGGGGATCTCCAAAAGCAATCCACAGATTTTCCCCTTGATGTTGCAAACTACATTGATATTGTCTGGATAAACGTCGGGCATATTATCCAGAGCATAATGCTCAAAGTTGTAGTACTTTGGATTTGTACAACATGAACAGTCGTTGCTGCATCCTGTGCTGCGACATATAATTGATGATGTGTGGACCTCGAATTTACTATAACTTCCTTGCGAAAGAATCAATACTTGCGCACCCTCGCTAAGCTTTTCGGCATTATCAATGTTCTTAAGATTTAGATCACTAACACCCATTCCACTGACCTCTTGTAATTGGCTCGGATCGCACTTTAGAAAAGCAATTGGATACAAGGGATGGATATATACCAGAGTTGCTGGTATCCTCAGCTTGTCCTGAATACTGATTGAAATATGGCTCGCTTGATTTTCTACCACTGAGGCTGAGCTTATAACTATACCTTTTTCAATACTTGCAATAAAACCACAACCTATTTGGCGTAGTAGTTGTGAGCCGTCTGCATAAACAAACGACTCCACAAGTATAGAGACCATTGATTGACCAATTTTTCTTACCGACTTGGGCAAGTAATTTTTGACTCCCTTCTGCCCAATCACGGTTTTAATGCTCCTATTAAAATCTGGTTGAGGGTTACACATTATAACATTGGTAACATTAGAAATCTTTGATCGAATAAATGACCACTGCTTTTTGAACGCAGTATTCTTTGTTTTAGCTTGTTTGCTATTATCATTGTCGGAGACAAGCTTTTCAATGCTTTTAATCTGTGATAAACCTGTGTACGGTGTCGCAGACCAGAATCCTGTTGCTTGGCTTCTTGTATAAAGAATATTTGGTAAAGAAAGCAAAGGGCAGCTCAATGTTTGACAAAATATACCTTGGCGTTGACTTATGCTATATAATTTGCATTTTATATATTCGCCTCTTGCTACACCATTAAAAACATCCATCAGAGCTTCAATATTGGGTGTAGGTATGCCATTTACCGAACACAGAATTCTATTGTTTCCAATGAGCGACTCTGGAAAGAAGTTATTGCAAGCATATGTAATATAAACACCAGAAATCGGGGTAGGTGTTTCTGCCGCCAGATGGAAAGACATGTCATGGATATATGCACCACCAACTCGTAGTAGTTTTGTTGGAATAAGTGAATACATGTCTTGTACAGAGACATCCACATTTAGGAGCTGGTCATCGCGGAATATGTTTATTGTCACATTATTGCCAACCGAAGCATCGACAATCTCTGACAATTCCAAAAACCCATTTATAGGATATTCATTGATACTCAATATTATGTCACCAATCTTTAGCTTTCCATCTGCTGGTCCAGACGTCAAAATACTTTCCACTTTTAAAAAGCCTTCCAGTTTTTCCATCTCTATACCTTGCTCAATTGCAAGCTCCTCAGTCAATCCAAGTCTTTGTGCTTCAGAGTTGGTTACATGTACAAAAATTGCTTGCAAGGTGCCTCTCGGTGGCACTTCTCCTTGTCTGACATATTCTAGTGCATATACCAGACGGTGGAGAGTAACAAAATAACTCGATGATGAATTGGACTTTCCACCAGCCACCATGGCCACTGCTTTCCCATCAATGTTAACTACCGGAGACCCAGAGGAGCCGCTGCTCGCAGAGGTAGATGCTTGGATATAAAAGCAATTGTAGTCCGCATAGCCACTTTGGTATTCAGGTGGATTCCGATTAAGCTGGGACAATTCACCGCCATGAACTGACAGCTTCTCACAGGAGTCATTGCTGACAATACGGAATTCCATGCCACTGTATGCTTCTTCAGGACAAAGCGGGATTTCCGTGGGCTTAAAAGACTTGAGCTCAGCTGGGTTATAGCGAAAAATGGAAAAGTCATGCACAGGGTCATAGAAGAAAGGCTGCAGAGGCACTTCGATATCGTTGGCAAACACAGCCTTGTGACTTACAGGTCCAGTCTCCATTACATGTCGGCTAGATACAATTAGTCCATGCTCAGAGTCGACAACAAAGCCTGTGGCATTTGAATGTCCGGGCACTTCGGTGTCAAAATAAAAGGCAGTGTTGCTTTTAATGGCAACAACTGAGTCACGAAGGCGGTATTGGATGGTATTCCAGCCAAAGTCGTCGATTTCAGAGACTGACGGTGATTGAGAGCAGACAGAAGACATGTAAAAATGTATTTAATAATAATAATAATGATTGTTAATAAAGAAACATACGGAAGAGGATGTGGGGGCACAAAATGGTTTATTACATATTTTTGTGTAAGCTATTTATTGAGCCATGTTACCACACTTTTCTTAAAGAAAATGCAAAAAGGCATACTTAAAAAAATTATTGCCATGTAGCACTTTTATTTTGGTCTAAATGAAAAAAAAATATTTTACCAAAAGGCAACCGTTAAAACACTTTGAAGTAAAGAAAAAAAACAAAAGAAAAATTTCCCTACATTTTTTCATTTGTGCCAAAGCAACCAAAAGAATGGACACCTGTTTTTTTTATAAAAAAAAGCTTGTAGCAATAGAGAAATTGGCGTAGCAAGGAATAATCCAAACGATTAAATCTATCCGCCATCAAAGGTTTTTTCTCTACAGAATACTTTCTTTATTATACTCTACATTTATTTTTATTTTTATTTTTTTTTACAGTTATTTATTCCAGTTGACTAGAATTTATTTATTGTAGATATGAAGCCATCGTTTGCTGTGCTGAGCATAGCATTTTTTGTGTTAATTTTTAGCATCGTCACCAATGCCGAGTGCACAAAGCGTCGCAACTTTAAAGCCTCTGGGTCGTCTGCAACGTCGGTAGCAAGTACTTCGCAAGGAGAACCCGTAAATAATCGGCTGGAAAACAACAAAAAGAACGAAAAGGTTAGCGAGAAGGAAGCCGTTTCCAGCAGCGCTAGCAGTAGCAGCAGCTCTTCATCATCATCTCCTGCTCCATCGTCTTCCTCGTCTAGTACTTCTGAAGAACTGATAACTGCTGCTCAGTTAGATGAGGCCAATCCTGATGCTGCCAAGGACAGTTATTGCTCATCAGGAGACGATCAGTGTTCGACAAATGCCGATGCTGTTGGTCCTCTTAACGATGCTATTGCCAAGTACAAGATGACCAGGCGTGGCGAAATCGTTGGCGTTATTGCCAACATGTTGTTTGAATCAGGCGCGTGGTCAGAGAACATTAACAGTGGAAACACTGAGGGCGGACAAGGAACGCGGTGCATGATGATGTGGAACTATGTCAGCGAGTATGCCGAGAGCCTGCATCCAGAAGACTATGCATCGTTGATGGGCAGCGATGCTGGAAACGCCGATGGTGCATCTGCTAGCGTTAGAGAAAAGGTCATGGATCTGGTTCTGAATCCAGAGGATTCATTTGCTTCGGGCTTTTGGTACCTGGTGGAGAAGGCTTCGACTTACCATGGAGACGAAAACAAGCTGCGCGATGGTAACTTGGATGACTTTAAGGATTACGTGGAGAACGGAATTGTCACCGAATGGAGCCAGGATAGAGAGGACTGGTGGACCAAGGCCAACCAGTATCTGATGGTATAAGGATAGAGAAACAGTTATCTTGCTATATAGAATGTTTTTTTTAAATGTTTGAACTTGTGCGAGTATCGAATGCATGCGCTAAATCCCATGTTTCTGTTGATCGACGCAGGTTTCGGCAAGATTAATTAGAGACGAAAAGCGCACATCTTTTTCACTTATTCTTTTTCCTTTTCTCTTCCCTTCAATAAAAACTGCTCTTTTTATTTATTTTTTCTTTTAACAAAACCCTGGTCAACAGCATTTCCTTCAAAGGAAAAACTCTTTGTATAATTACTTGACAATTTTACTCTCGCATTGCTAAATAAAACACCTAGTGTGTCATATTCGGACAATTCATATATACTTTTTTGGCGTTGTTTCGCAAAAACTTTTGTGAGTCAACTTTTGTATTTTCGTTGCTTTAAACTCTGTATAATTTGTAAATGAGCAGCCACCAGCGCTAAATAAAAACACTGCTTCAACTTTTACCTTTTTTAATATAACTTGTGCTTTGTCAATGTCAATTCTGACACCGTAAACACGTTTGACCATTCTCTTTTTTCTTTTAATACTTTTTTATAAACGCAAGCTTGACGCACTGTGTACTTTAATGCCTGCGCAATGGACGAGACAACCAAGGAAACACAGCAGAATGAACTGGCGGCTCTTAGAGCCATATTCATGGTAGGTATTTCCCGCTTAGCATATATCAGAGTTTGAAACAGGCGCATATACGTATCAGTTTTGGTATCTACAAATAGTACTAAATGCAAATTTAAACTCTGCTTACATTTAATTTTTGTTTGGCTTTTTTTTTATCAATATAGGACGACTTTAAGGATGTCGAGACCAGGACCGCATGGAACGTCAAACCAGAGATGCCAGAGTTTGTCATTACAGTGCGACCGACAGAGGACGAAATCAAGGACAGCGTATCTGTAGGGCTTCGCGTGCGGCTGCCAAAGACTTATCCACGCACAGCGCCTCAGACGCAGTTGGTTGATGGCATAGGCCTCAGCGACGTGCAGATTGACGATGCTCAGAAAATGATCAAGGGTCAGATCGCAGGACTTGTTGGCGGAGAAATGATCTACGAATTGGCAGTGTCGTTAAGCGACTTTATCACCGTCAATAACTCTGCGGCGGTTGCTGCTAGACCATCGTTCTACCAGCAGATGGTGGACAGGGAACGGGCTGGCAGAAGAGCAGATATGGAGCGTGAAGAAGCCTTTCGCAAACAGGAGCAGGCTCTGTATGCCGAGGAGCAGGAGGATTTGCAACGGCGCATATACGAAGAGCTGGAAAGAAAGCATCAGCAGCTTTTGTCAGATCAGCAAAAGCAGCAGCATCTAAGCGATATTGCCGACGCTGTGCACAGTGTTGCTGGAAGATGGGCCGAGGGAATCCAGCTGCTTCAGTTTGACAATGCCATCTATCTGAATCCTCAACAACAGCAACAACAACAACAGCTCAATCAACAGACCCATGACCAGCAAACAGACCATGCGCGGTCAGGTCCTTTGGGCACCAGCAGGGACGGCTGTTTCACTACGGTTGCGCTGGAAGATTCGACGATTGCCGATCCGCTATGCGCAGTGTACGACGCATATCCCACAGATCTTATCGGTGCCAGCATTCATCTGTCGGACCGCTTTACTGTGCAGTGCTTCTCGATTACCACTTTGCACTACTTGACAGACAACGGCAGGAGGCAGCTGGAAAAGGTTAGATCGCGAATAAGTGATTTGGCCCAAATTCGCCACCCGAATCTGGTTGCCGTCTACGGATGTCATCTGGAGATGCTTGAGGAGCAGAGCCAGCACCCGGGAATAAGGCTCTGGGTTCTTAGCGATCCGCTTTCTTCGCACGACGGCTCGACTCTGGAGGACGTGCTCGAATCCTGCGGCTCGATAGCCACTGCACAGACCCGACGCTATCTGCGTCATATCCTCCTTGCGCTTGTGAATTTGCATGCCGCCGGGTTTATACACCGAGGCGTGGCTCTGAGCAACATTTTGCTTACCAAAGAGGGCCGAGGTCGGTTTACAGCTAGGCTGTTTAATACCAGCTACCGCGAAGAACTGATTTCACTTCATCGGCTAACGCCCCTTTCTGGCTCGATTGGTGACTCCGTGGGCAACGACATTCGTGTAGCTCCGGAGGTTCTCGATAGACCCGACATGCTTGGTCGCAAAAACGACATTTGGTGTACTGGTGTCGCTGGACTGTTGATGGCGCTTGGCATGGATGCATTGAGGGGTGTGCCCATTGGCCAGGAGCCACGTGTTCTCTATGCAAACAGAGATGCGATGGATTCTGATCTGTTTGCTGTTCTGGAGATGATGCTTGTCACGGATCACAGGCAGAGACCGTCGGCAATGGAGGCACTGAATGATCCGTTTTTCAACCAGGGCTTGGATGGCGAGCCATCGGTGCATAACCAGGCTCTGGATAGCGCATCTCGGGGCTTGAACTTTGAATTACAGCGGTCTGCTGCTCGCTTAGCAGACAAGACCACAGCTGCAGAAACTTTGGCTGTTGCACCCTCGTCCTCTTCCGTGAATGGTCACCATCAGCAGCCGTTCTTTTCGGTTGCGCAGAGAAACATTGCACCGTCAAAGGACATTAAGCAGCCGGTTGCCAGGCATTTTGCGCCTGGTTCAGCAGCAGATTCGCGAAGGGCCACCAATCCCACCGCTGGTGCTGCCGCTGGTATATCGAGACAAGGGCCAAGGCGAATAAACACACCGCTTTCTTCTACAGAGGAGAGATTTATCCGTCCATCGTCTTCTCGTTATCGAGCGGATTTTGAAGAAATCGAGTTTTTGGGTAAAGGTGGATTTGGCTCTGTGGTTAAGGCACGCAACCGGATTGACGGCCGATACTACGCGATCAAGAAGATCAAGCTGGACGCGCGCGATACCGAGAGCAACAAAAAGATATTCAGAGAAGTAACCACGCTTTCTAGGCTACACCACCAGAATGTGGTTCGCTATTACACTACGTGGGTGGAGGATATGGAGGAGCGGTTTGCTGGAATTCCTGAAGAAGACAGCGAGCTCAGCAGCGCTCGAGGACTGGTTTCCACTGACGATGACGAGTCGTTTGCGGGCAATGCGTTTGCCATGGGAGGAGCCGCAAATACGACATCTATGTCGCCTTGGTCTTCTGATGACCATGATGATGCTGAGGGTGAATTTAGCGAAACCGAATCAGATAGCAGCAGTGATAGTAGCAGCAGCGGAAGCGGCGATAGCAACATTGGAGACAGCGATAGCGAAAAAGTCAATGTTACAGCTGGCGATTACAACACGGTGTCTGATGACGAGGTAAGCAGCCGCATAGACGCGATGACACCACGTTCAGGCGACGACGACGGCATTTTGACTGCGGCTCAGGGAGGTCGATCCAATAAGGTGTTCTCAGCTATTCGGTTTGGAACCATGGGAGACAATGGTACCGACACGGCAGATGAAACGCCAAGTGCAAGCAAGGGCGCGCGGTCCTCGCACCCTGCATCGAAGGACCTGCCTGTTCGGGCATTTGGCACAGAGACCAGCGACTCGGATTCGGATTCAGACTCTTCTTCTCTGCACAGTAGCAGCAACAAACCGCAGGTTAGGCCTCGGGCGCGTACATCATCGTCTGTTAAAAAGCCCGTTGTTGGCAGACGCAAGAACCAGATTCTGTATATCCAGATGGAGTATTGCGAAAACAAGACGCTGAACGACTTGATCCGCGAGGGTATCGACGAAAAAGAGGGCTGGCGTATTTTTAGACAGGTTCTCGAAGGACTGAATCATATTCACCAGAGTGGCGTGATCCACCGTGATCTGAAGCCGGTCAACGCGTTTCTGGACGGAGCGGGTGATGTCAAGATTGGCGATTTCGGGCTGGCCACGTCGAGTTTTACGCCGATGGAAGCGGGCACTGTTTCCAGACATTTGAGCCTTGACCGCAGTGGCGAAGACGCGCTGACCGCAGACATCGGCACCTCGTCCTACGTCGCGCCAGAAGTGACGTCTACACAGAGCGGTGCCGCGCGGTACAACCAGAAGGTGGACATGTACTCGCTGGGAATCATTTTCTTTGAGATGTGCTACCCGCTGAACACTGCGATGGAGCGAGCATCTGTGCTGCATAACCTGCGAAAACCAGAGATTGAATTTCCTGTGGATTTCCCGGTGGAGCGCTTGCAGCTTCAGCATCGGATCATTCGAAGGCTACTCAACCATACGCCGCGTTTGCGCCCGTCCAGCACCGAGCTTTTGGAGAGCGATCTTTTGCCTCCACGCGTCGAGGACGAGCATATGCGCGAGACCATCAGGACCATTGCCAACCCGTCGCAGCCCTATTTTGGGCGGCTGATGGATTCGTTGTTTGCTCGTACGCCAGATACGCATATCGATGCGACCTTTGATTACCGCGCCAACGATGTGCAGACCGAGCAGCTCAACGCAGTGTTTCTGGACCGGGTGCGCGAGCTAATGACCCGTGTGTTCAGGGTGCATGCGGCGGTGGAGCTATCTACACCAGCGCTCACGCCGAGAACAGCGCTTCTGGACACTTATCAGCGACCAGCTTTGTACATGGATGCGCGTGGCAATGTTGTGCAGCTTCCGTACGACCATGCGGTGCCGTTTGCCAGGTATGTGGCGCGTACGCGGATGGCTGAGATCAAGCGGTACTGCTTTGATCGGTACTTTGTTGCCAATGCTGCTGGCGGACAGCCTATTGCGCATACGGCGGCTTCGTTCGATGCAGTCACCAATCGCAGTGCACATGCGGTGGCGGCTGCCGAGGTGATTTCTGTTGCCTGCGAGGTGCTCGACGAGCTTCCGCCGTTCCGTCGCCTGCCCACTTTGTTGATGATCAACCATATGAACATCCTGGATGCTATTCTGGCTTTCTGCGGCGTGCTGCATCCAGAATGGCCCCTTGCAGCGTCCGACCGCAAAAACCCTTCTTTATCAGCGAGTCAATCCAGCAGTGCAGAGGAGCGACAGAGACATACGCAGTTTGTGCGCAACGTGTGTTTTTGTCTTGGCAGCTTGTACAAGGATACGCCACAGGCTGTGCGTCAGCGAATCCAGGCCATGAGCTTGACCACCGGTGCTCGTCTTAATTCGCAGACGCTGGATCGGTTGCAATTGTTTATGGATATTCGCGGTGACGTCAATTCTGTGCAGAGAGAAGTGCTTGGCCGTATTGGAAGCGATTGCGGAATGTCCGGTACGCCGTTTGCAGCTCGTGGTGCGCTGTATGTGCAGGCGGCGATTCGTGCGTTTAATGAGCTTCGGTTTGTAGAATCGATGGTTCGTCATTTTGGCGTGGTTATTCCGTTTGTTTACTCGCCGCTGTTCAACCACCATTATGCGTATTACGAAGGTGGATATGCGTTCCAGATTATGACAGAAAAGAACAGCAGTGGCCGGTCTAAGGTGCCGCAGGTACTGGCGGTTGGCGGTCGCTATGATGGGTTGCTCAAGCGGTTTAGGCATCTGGCTGGCAGCTACGCGTGGGACGGCGGTGCCAAGGGGGGTGTACGTGATCGTAAATCTGCTTTTAGCAATGCAGCTGGGGGATCGGGTAAACTGGGAGATAAGAAACAAGCAGGGGTGGAGATGTCTTCTATATCGTTTGCCGGGCGCATGGGCTCGATCCATTCAACCGACGTGTGGCAGCAAATGAACGAGAAGCAGCTTGGGTCACCCACAAGCCCTTCTTTTGCAACATCATCAGCAGCGTCTACTAATCCGCCTTCGTCGTTAAGCGATACGTGGGTGCCTATTGGAACAAACCTGTCATCTGGAAGCGCAGTACTGGGAACTGCCCGTGACGTGGTCTGTGTCGGGGTACAGATCCAATTGGATTTTGTGATCCAAGAAATGGCGCGGTACCAGCAACAGGTTTTGCAAGCAGCCGAGGCATCTTCTACGCCGTCATTTGGTATATGGACGCGTAAACGGTGCGATATCGTGGTTGCGTCGTTTGGAACAAGACCGATGCTTCGGGAGAGAATAGCGCTTGCAAGGGAGCTCTGGGCATGTGGACTACGAACTGATTTTCTGTTTAACGATGATCCGGAAATGACCATGGAAAGACTAGTGGATATTTGTCGTGACCAGGGGATGAACTGGATCATTACGATTAAACGCAAACCAAGCAATAATTCTGGCGGTAGTGGATACAACAGTTCTGCGGAGAGTAAACGCATTGTGTCTTCGTCGCGTAAAAACAACCCGCCGGTATTATCTAATTCGTTGGCGGGTGAGCCGCGGTTGGAGAAATACATGTACAAGGTGAAGAATATATTGCGACGAGTCGAATGTGAAGTTCCAAGGGAGCAGTTGTGCGAATGGTTGCATATGGATATTAACGAGCAGTTCCGTGTGGATCTGAAGATTCATGAAAGCAAAGGTGGTGCTGGGTCTTCTGCGGGTATCGGGGGTAGCGGTTTAGCTGGTGCTGGCGTATCTGGTTCTAATGCTGAGAGCAGCGGTGGTGTGATGCGTAGACCACTGGTGGGTCCTGCTATGGATTCTACGCGGGATCTTAATGCGTCGGGAATTATTATTGGATCTGGAAACAACAGCGGTGGTAATAATAGTGTGGTGGGTGGTGGACAGCACCCATTTGTGGGGATGATGAATGGACATACGGTTTCGCAGTCGTTTGCTGGTACCAGTGGGTCAGCGTTGCTGGGCATTGGGCCTGTGAGCTCCGGCGGTGGAGTCGGTACTCATTTCGTGCCTTTGTCTGGAACCAGCGGCAACAATCATTCGAGCTACAATCCCAACATCCACGGGACCAACAACAACAATAACATCAGTGGTAGCAATGCCAGTGGTACTGCTGGAAGTGGATCTGTGGGCAGCAGCGGACGTGACGGAGGGTCAGGTAATGCGCGACTGGAGCTTGTTCTGGTAAATCCTCAACAGACTTCCAACAAGAATATAAACCGGTCCAAACACAAGCTGAAGATGGCGCTTACGGACCGGGCGATGACCAGTGTCAGTCGTATCATGGGTGAGGTTAAAAGTGCACCTGTGCTGGTTCTGGATCTGGGTCCGGAACTTGTACGGAGACTGGCTGGCGAAGCCAGTATTCTGACAGACGCTGGATATAAGCGTGTGATGGAGCTGTGTTCGGCTCATCAAAGAGCACATGTGGTTGAGCTGAGATCTGTCATGGAGCGGTATCGCAGAGAAGGATGTTCGTATGTATGGCTTTATTCTGTTAAAGCTAACAGTGCGGTTACATATCAGCTATAACAACTATTGTAGTTTTTATTATTATTAAATGTTTCAAAACAAAAATTGAGTATTATTTTTTTTGTTTATTTCGCGTATTTTGCGGCTAGCGTGTCAAACTCGGCATCCTTGGCATCCAGATCAACAACAAACGGATGATTGGGCGCAACATCCTTGAGTTGACTCAAATACCGGTATTTTTCCTCGAGTGGTTTAGCCGCCAAATTAGCACACACGACCAAATTAGCCAGGGTATCCGGATTATTCGACTCCTTCGCCAGAGCATCTTCCAAAACCTCTTCAGCCTCCTGCAACTGACCCAAATGCATTTTAACCACCGCCAACGAATTAAGCAAACAAGCAGTGGACACCGACGATGCTTGTGCTAGTTCTTCGAATATATACGATGCCTCCATGTATTTGTTACCACCTACATACAGGTTGGCCCATGCTTCAGCTATTTGTGCTATAGGTGAATCTTCGGCCCATCCACGAGTACGCGCGACTAGTTTTTGTGCCATATCTACTCTGTTTATCTGCAACAAAATATATACGGAGATTGCTATACATTCCAAGCTCTTTGGATGCATAGCCAGTAATTTCAACGCCTCTTCGTATTTCTGTAGATTAACCAATACCATACCAACTATAACCACAAAAGTACCATTTACCAAATTATTTTGCACCGCGATTAACTCCTCTACAGCTTTCTCCACAGTCTCTTTAGCACCATTGTCGGAGGATTGCAAATATTTGGCTAAATGGTATAAAGCCTGAAGAGCAGGAGACACAGAGGTCGAGGGGTTGAGGTCGGTTAGAACCATTTTGTAATTTCCTTGGGATAGGTATGCACGATACTTTATAGTTTGTTTTTCAGTCTCATTGGAAGTACGCGTTACTTGGGCCAGTGCCTGGAGTGTTTGCGGGTAGGCTCCTAGGTAAAGCAGATTGCGCGCGGTGTAGAATTCGTCTACGAGTGTTTCGGTCATCTTTTGAAAAGTAATAGCAAAAAAAGGTTAGCTAGATGAAATTTAAAAAAGGGGGGTGAGATGAGAAGAAATGTATTGTTATTTTTTGGAATTTCGAAGAAATGGGAAGAAAAAAGATGCTAAAACAAAAGTGATGGGGAAAAAAGAAATAGTGACGTGGATTTGCTTGTATATTTTCTTAGATCAAAAATGAAGGAAAAACGTTCAAGAGCTAAAGACGATATAGTATAATTATACCATATAGTCACAATTTTAAGCGGATCCAGCAGATTGGATTTGGGAGGAGCTGTTGCGCCCCTCAGGTATTTAATAATGTTGCAAATGTTATTCAATAAAGATGTTCTTTAGTTTCGGTTCAGTTTTATATTGGATTAAAAAACATTACACATAGAATAAAAGCTAACACGTCAAATACGATTTTATATGTGCAGCCTGATTCTTTCGATAGGCTTTTCCATGTGCCAAGTAGTACAATGTCGCTTCGGTTTTTTTCCTCGCCCTGACTACCATAGGAACGCCATTTGGATCATAGTACCCGTCTGGTCCGGTCAGTCGCACTGCCCGACGATCGCCATCATAGCTTATCAGCATCGTCTCTGGATCCACAGCTCTTAGATCAACACCCAGACATTTCGATGTAAATTTCCATTGTCTGACGAGTACATTCATATAGAATGGTGAATATCCAGGAAAGTAATGTTTTGCGATATAAGCCTTTCTGTCGCCATATTTGTCGACAAGATCCATTAGTTGGCAATAATCCTTATGTGTAAACACTCGTCTTTCGGGATTTTTGCGCCCGATTGAACTTTTTTGAATACATTGTCGACTTGTCTTTGTTTTTACCCTAGCGGCCAATTCTGTTCCCAAACCTTGTGGACGAGGTAATTCCGTTATGTTTAATGTCAACAACCATGGCTCATTCTGTTCTGCGTTCTCGATAATCGCATTGGTGCCGCTTATCCTCTTCAGTACCAAAACCGCTTTATCCATTCTCTCTATCTCTTCTTCAGTCCAATGAGTGTTGGCTCCGTTTTCACGAGTTTTATTACTCAGAACTGCCCATCGAAATCTGCACTGACACGAAGATCTGCTGTTCCCTATTATGTTTGAAACATAATTCCAATCAATCTTGTTACGCGTAAATCGTTCCGCATGCTTTAAAAACTCATCCACGATCTCAGCCAGTCTTTCGTCTTCTTCCTTGATCCACGGCTTGCTTTTGATTTCATGATGCCTGTGCCAGCGATAAAAACATGCATCTTTGACCTTGCCTGTCCCAAGTTTTTCGGCTATCAGCGTCCACTTTGACGGATGCATTTCAGCAAACTCCAGAAGTTTTGCATCTTCTTCGGGTGTCCACTTGAATTTTTCCCCACGCACTCTGTTGCCACTGGGTTTGTTGAGTTTGAGTTTGGTGTTGTGAACAAACCGAACAGTTGAAGCGATATGGCACTTTGCAGGTGCAGGTAGAAACGAGCGACTAAATGCAAGTTGAATTGGTGTGAATATTTTCATTTGTTTTTTTTGTATAAATAAGAAATAAAGGATTTTCAGACAGTCTGGAAAGGCAAAAAAAAACAGCTTCTCTCCGCTTTGCTGCCTAACAGCCCTTCTTTTCTATCTGCGTTCAAGCAATGAGTTTTAATTTTGAAATTTTTAATCACCATGGATTAGCCAATCGCAAAACAGCTTTTGATGGCGATTGGTTTTGCTCAATCACTCGTTTCTTCGAAAGACCAAGTCTAAAACTCTATAGAAAAAAGACACAAAATGTTTGAAGGGGTAGTAGATATGCTTGTAGTAGAATCAACATTGCAAATATAGCAGTTCGAAGAATATCAACACTGTTGCTTTGGCTTCGACAAGCCCCGCAACAGGCTCTCAAGACAATTTAATAATCCCGTTGATCGTTAAACATTTTAGAGACCTTGTTAAATCAATGACAAAGAGCTTCTTTTAGCGGAGAACCGCAGTTGTAGACAACCACTTTTTTAGTATTATGCATTTGGATAAAAAAAAAAAAGACGCTTTTTTAAATGAACAAGCTCACTTTATAATAAAATATTTTTTCTTTGAATATTCTCAAAGCATTTTGTAGAATGAAGAGCAAACCGTCCTTTGTGCTGCTTAACAAAAAAAAGGAGGAAAACTCGAGTGGCAATTATTTTTTAAGCATTAAAAGTATTTTCTTATTAAAGAGGTAGCTTTTCCACCTTGTTTTACAAAAAAAAAAAAAACTTTTTTTGCCTTCTTCGGTTGTCTTTTATTCGTAATATATTACCAACTTTATTATTATTATTTTATCGATTTTCTAAATATGAGCCCTGTTGCCCCACCGACGCTTGTTTTTGACTGTACAGTCAAAAACATTACTGAGCTTACTGACCGAATCATTCTGAAGCAGAAAACTGTGTATGAGCAAATTTCTTCAGTAGAAACACCGACTTTTGAAAGCGTGATAAAGCCCTATGGACAGCTTGAAAATGAAGTTTATGAAGAAAGGCAGAGAATCGCTATGCTTCATCATGTCAGCACTGACAACAAGTTACGCGAAATGAGCAGAGTGGCAAGTAAAAAGCTTAGGGTAAGTTATTGGATAAGAGTTGTTATGGTGACGTAATAACTGGAATCCTACATAACACTAATAATTAATCTACAAAAAACATGCTTTTTTTTATCTTTTACTCACTGTTGTAGGCTATTCTAATTGAGCACTATGCCAATGAAAAGCTGTTTAAGGCAATTGAGTCGGTGTATAATAACAATCAGGAAATGGAAAAGCTTGACAATGAAGACCGCAGATATGTTGAAACACTTGTCAAATGGTTTATCAAATCTGGTCAGAAGCTTCCAGAAGCAAAACGTATCGAACTGGTTGACCTAAAAAAGGACATTGTAGCCGTTGAAAATGACATTAAAGAGACGCTTGCAAGTGAAAGATACACTGCTCTCTATACTCGTAAAGAACTATCTAAGCTACCTGAAAGCTTTTTTAGTGGCCGTGAGACAACCAAGAAAAATGGAAAAACTTTCTACGTAGTGACCATGAGCTTAAAAGATATCGCCGCACTTGCAAACATTGGGCTATGTGGAATAGAAAGCAAATTGCTTGCTTTGAATCACACGCAATCAAATGTCCTGATTGCGTTGACACAGAAACTGGTTACCCTAAGAACTGAATCTGCCAAAGAGCTGGGCTATAAAAACTATGCCGAATATATGCTTGCTGATAGGATGCTCAAATCAACCAAGGAGGTAATGGAGTTGATAAAGCAGTTTAAACAGACAATTAAAGAGGCAAAGGAAAGGCAAGAAATGCAGAAAATGACAAAGAAAAACTCTGCAAAAAACATGTTCAACATGTTGATGTCAAAGTGGATGCCGGGAATTACTGATGAAATGGTGGCCAAGTACTTTCCACTTGATCATGTCTTAGAACAGGTGTTGCAAATTTTCCAGAATATGTTTGGTCTGCGCATTGCAAAAAAGGAAGGCGTCTCTACCTGGCACAAGGATGTGCAGGTTTACGAGGTGTGGGAGGCAGACAGATCAGCTTTTGTCGGCCATATGTATCTGGATTTGTTTAAGCGCAACCACAAGTTTAATAACGCTGGTGCTATGCAGCTCCAGGCAGGATATACAAACGGTGATGGCCGTCGTATATATCCAGCAGCTGCTTTGTTGGCCAACTTTGATAACCCATCATTATCTAAACCTTCGTTGCTTACTCATTCTGACATAGTGGTTTTGTTTCATGAACTAGGCCACGTTTTCCACATTCTGTGCTCTCGAGTCAAATGGGTTTCCTTTAGTGGAATGAACGTAGAACACGAATTTATCGAGACGCCTGCTTTGATGATGGAGCATTGGGCCTGGGAACCGTCTGTGTTAAAGAAAATATCACTTCACTATAAATCTGGAAAACCTATGCCCAATAGAGTTCTTGAATTTATAATGGATAGTAAAGCACTATTTGATATTTTAGCATACAATCATTATAGTCTGATTTCCGAGTTTGATATAAGCATTCACAAGTGCTCAAACCCAAAAGTTCTCCAAACGATGGTTAGGACGCAGGATACTATGCTACACATTGAACTTGCAAAAGAAAACTTTTTTTTCCGACTGGTAAATCTAAACAGCCATTTTGAAAACATCGTCGGAATTTATGGTGCGGGTTTGTATGCTTACTTGCATTCAAAAGTTTTGAGTGCGGACATGTTTGCTTCTAGATTCCTAAAAGAAGGCATTGATAATCCACAGACTGGCAAAGAATTCAGGGAAATGGTGCTTGGCTACGGAGCGAGTCGTGATGCAGAAGAGGGTGTAAAGCAGTTTTTGGGACGCGAGTACAACAATGAAGCATTTGAAAATCTGTTTGCCCAGACGACCCAGAATAATGATTGGCTGAAGCTAACTGCAAACGAGAAGTTGTAGAAGCCAAGTCGGTTAGAGTATTTATTTATTTTTAACTTTTTATTTTTTTTTTATTTCATGTTTCAAATAAATATAAATTAATGAACAGAGTTACGCTCTGTTGCTCATTAATACTACATTACAGCCACAGCTGTCAGGAGAATGGATCGCGGCAAAGTGTTTTTTAGCATCCGTGGCTGGTTGATTCTAGAATCAGCCAGCGTGATTATTGAAATTACCAGCCGCTAAGGCGTATTTCGGGATGTGACGTCGTCAACCGATTGTGCTTCATTCCAGCGGCTTACTACTGTATTTTTTCTTTTGCATACCTGCGTTGCTAAAAAAAAAGTCAAGAAACAGAAACGTGGCTTATGTCTGAAGCCCTGCACATTCTGGATAGCGAATTACAAGCTCGTTATTTTTGTTTTTGTCAACAATAGCAGTAACCCGACTAGAGATTTTGTTTATACGAAAATACTATTATTTTATATCTGAAAGTAGAGCAAAAATAGGTAGAGAGAAAAAACTAAAAACTAAAAAAAACTAGTCTTTCTTTCACCCTAATATATTTATTTAAACGCTCTACTTTAAAAAACAACTGCTTTGTATTTTTTATTTTATTTTTTATTTGTAAACGATATAGAGACTAAATATGAAAACGAATCAGCATCGTATATTGGGAACGCTGGCGGCGCTAGCGATTGGTGTCCATGGACTGAACTACACCGGAGAGACGGCGCTTCTGGACGCGGCACCCGAAATAACCAACCGTCGGCACGCCACCGCTGTAACCTTTGGTGAGCTCGGAGTATTTGATTTCCGCGGCGACGGCCGCGCCCGCGTAGCTCTCGAACTCGGCGCCTTTTCATCCGAAAAAGACACCGCGGCCAAAAAAGCACGTGCCCGAAGAAGCAGCACAGCCATTCTGGATAACTTGTTAAAAACCGGGTCGATGAATAGCACGGATTCAGGACGTCCAGTGAGAGATGCAGATCCTATCGAACTGGATCATGTGTATTTGATATTTGCAAAAGCACGGGCAGTTAATAATTTTGTGGCTCGATTGCATATGGTGCAGAAACATAGACATGTGGGTGGAGCGGACGATGAAATGGCAGCATTGATGTTGTGTTCGGATGTAGGCAGTTGGTTGGAAAGTGAGTTTGTAGCACCTATAACGGCGTTGAAGCGGCCGCAGAAAAAGAAAAAGCCAGAGGCAGAGGTATCTGTTGCTAGTGGTGATAAGAGTGATACGGAGCATAAAGATGAGGTGGACGAGAAACCCAAGATTTCGTTTATTTCGGCTTCGGCACCTACGGCTGCTGGGGACATTTTGCCACGACCGACGCGCGTCACCGGGATCCAGAAACGCGCAGCGGATTTAGCATCAGCCACTACCAGAACCACTAGTAGTGCGGGGAGCGTAGCTAGTCCCACTGATGGGCCGCCGCTTCTGGGCAACGAGTCCAAGGCCAACGATGTGTTTTTGGTGGAATACGAGTGGGAATGGCTGGTTCACAGGGGCGGCGAGTACGCGGTGGTGATAGCCAACTGCGCGGCAACCACGATACAGTTCAAATACAATCTGATAATGGCCAATCGCTGGCACGACGGACAATGGACCAACCTACCAGCGGGCTGGATGCCTGTCCAGCAAGTATATCCAGCCGTATGCTACACGCTATGGGCTATAGCTACCGGCTGTTGGGTAGCCCAGCAAGCACACACGTATTTTTGTCGTCGTACCCGGCCCATCCTGATGGTGATATTGGGATTTGTACCTATACTGCGGTTTATGAGTTGCTTGGCGGACCAGAGTCGGTATAGCTTATGGGGATCCGGGTCGTATGAGGTCACGATGATCGTGGTATCGACCAGCTTAGTAGACGCACTGGCGGATGGTGCGCATATGCTGGCAATAATGGCGCTGGCCAAGGGCTGGGGCGTGGTTAGAGCGAGGCTGGCTGGTACGGAGAAACGCTTGGTACCGGGGATTGTGGTGTTTGTTGGCGTAGCTACGCTTTACGATGGCGCTACCAGGGGCGGTGGTGTATTGGCTGTCGGGGTGCTGCAGATGGTCGCGGTATGGTATGCGTGTGCTAGCTTGGCGCACACTCGAAGAGTACACGCTGTACAGACATTGCGTTTGGTCAGTCGCAACGAAGCCGCATTGGCTGCTTGGTCAGCCGCCCGTATGCCATCGGCTGTCGTAGCTGGCACCAACGGCTCCGAGTGGTCGCCGGCTTACGCCCTGACACAATTGTCGCGTTGTAGCTGGCAGAAAATCGAATCAGACTGCAGCTCCACTGCTAGCACGCAGCCTAGTCAACAGCAGCTCACCGGACGTCGCCATGCTTTGGCGCTAATGTGGAGCGCTGCTCGTAAAGAAACCTTGCTTCGTCGCGTACAGTATTTCGCTCTGCCTTTGCAGCTGGTGGATCTGGCGATACTCTTGGCTGGTAGCTTTGCGGTTCCGCCACATAGAGCATATGTGGGGCTGTTGTTGGTTCAGGCGGCGCATTGGGCGGCGTTTATGGCGGTTTTTTTGGTCGTTGCTTTGGGTGGGCTGGAGATTCCGGACGTGGCGTTGCCGGCGTTGCCGGCTATTGCTACAAGAAGGTCGATTCCGCTGCCGCCTAACAACGCAGCGTCTATATCGCCTAGGCCGCTGCCACCTCTGGGCCGGTTGCGCTTGCTCAGAAGCAACGCGCCATTTGCGGCATCATCATCATCGTAAGGAGAGATTTTGTCTTGGTGCGGCGAATTTTTTTATATATTTTGGACATGATTTTTTTTTTACCCAAAACCTGAGCTTTTATTATTTTTTTTGCAGGGTGTTCTGATTTCGTGCTTGTTGGGACTGAGTGGATAAGCCAATCAGATAAATTAGCGCACCAGTGCTTTCTGTTTAATTTCTTTTTAGACGGCCTTTCCGTGTTAAAAAAAAATAAAACTAAGCAGTCCTGTTTTTTTTTTGATCCAAAATACTATAGCAAGCGCAGACGTAGTATTTTTTTCTCGTTGTCTGGACAATCAACCCTTTTTTTTACTCAGTTCAACATACTATTATTTTTTTATAAAAAATATTCATAAATCCTTGTTGTTGCACATACACAAACAAAAGTATTTTTTTATATTCCCACTTGCATTGATTCCATATTTTGTTTTTTTCTTCTTGCAAGCACTTGTTTTTCATTTCCTATTGTTCACAGACTTTTTTTCCCTATTATTATTACTGATTTCATTTCATTTCCACTATCTTATCGTATCAATAATCAATCACAAAAAAAAACAATACTCCTGGTCTTTGGTAAATTTTTTATTTTAGGATCCTAAACTATCTCGATACTTTGATAATGAACTTTGGGTTTTACGTGCCAGAGTTGTCTCCAGGCAACAACAACAACAACGAAGACAACAACAACAACAACGCCGGGTCGCTGGCTAGTCAACAGCCGACGTTGGCTGAAGTTGCCCAAGCAGCCGCAGTAGCAGCATCAGCTTCTGCACAGCTTGCTTCCTCTACTGGTGTACCTCAGCCCACACAACAGCAGCAGAGCACATCTCTCCATCCGGCGTTTTTATCTGGATTTTCCGACCCTCCTTTGATACACACAGTCCAACAACAACAACAACAGCCATTGGTTGGTCAGAAGGACCCAGCGGGACCTAATAAGCCTATTGGTATGGCGTGTCGTGCCTGTCGTTTGCGTAAGATCCGGTGCGGCGGTGAGCGGCCACGGTGCAGCTACTGTGTGAAAAAAGGATACGAATGCGTACTGACCCCTCATAAGAAACGCGGTCGACCGCGCAAAAACGAGCAACGCAACGGACCATCAGAAAAGTCGAATGGGTCTAAACCCAATAAGAAGCAAATGATGGGCGATGAGACTTCAGACGACGATAACGTTAAGGCGATGTCTATACCGGTGGATACCGATGATCTGGGTCCTATGGATGGATTGGATCTGGATGTACGACAGCTGTGGGCGGAACTCACCGGGCTGCAGGGACTAGAAATGCCGCCGGAGTTGTCGGCGTTGGCGGCGAATTCTGCCACGCAATTGATGGATGCCAATTCCAGTTGTATTCCGAGCATTGGGCCGAATTTTAATCTGGGCATTGGGGTTCCGCAGAATCTCCAGGATCAGGCACATGGGCAGCAGCTTAATGGCGGAGTGCCTGGCGGGTTTGATTCGGCGTTGTTTGCTTCTAATTATGCGTTTCCTAGATACCAGCCCGAGCTTGGTGGCGGGCAGCAGGTTGCGGCTCAGCCACCGCCACAGCAGCAGCAGCAGCAGCAGCAGCAGCAGAGAGGGGCTCCTGTGGATCATTCCAGCGAGGCGTCTTCGTCGCACGTGCCGCTGCAGCAAAAGACACAGCGGCAGCCTATGCAGGTGCCTCAGATCCAGCCTCAGCCGCAGACCGCTTCGCCTAGCCCGTCGACGCACCAGTCCACCGACCGACTCCGCGCACGCTCACATTCGACGCAGACCAGCCTGCCTATCCAGCAAACAATCGACGAAGGCATCCGACAATACTTTGTCTACGTGCACCCATGGCTGCCAATCCTACATCGTCCCACGTTTGAGAACCAAATACTCGAAGGCACGGTTGATCCGCTACTCTACTACGCGGTACAGGCGATTTCTAGCCGGTTCCGCGACTCAACCACCAAACCCCTATCAGCAGCACAGGGGATGCGTAAACCTTATAAACGTGGGCAGCGGTATGCACGTGCAGCTCAGGCGTTGCTTCCGGAGGCTTTGCGCAACGCTAGACTGAGTACTTTGCAGGGTATCACTATTTTGGCGCTTTATATGTCTGTTTCGGGGCATTGGCAGGAAGGTGCGGCGTACGAGAAACTGGCTGTGCAGTTGGCTTTTATCGGCCAGTATCATTTACTCGACGAGGAGTTTTTATTACCGCCGGTGACCAACAACCTGGGGTTATACGAAAGCGGGTGGTCTGAGCACTCGCATCCGGCTCGGCTCGAGGTGTTGAGCAGGCCCGGTGGTATATTGGAGCATGAGCAGCGGCGTCGTGCGTGGTGGGCTATATTCCAATTGGAACGGTTCAATGGATTGGCAATGGGACGTCCGCCTATTATCAAACCAGGGTGGCATTGGGTATGGTTGCCTTGTAGCGAGACTCTGTGGGCGTCCGAGAATCCTACTGGTGCATTGGCTTGGGAAATGGGGTTGGCAGCCGATTTTGCTCAACGTCGGCCGCCAACGTCTGTATCGAATTGTCGTGTGGACTTGATCTTGGCGTTGATCATGGGCCAGATGATCGAGCAGCGTACGGATATGTTCAGGTTGTTTTTCCCGCGTGTTGATCGTGGTACTTTGTTTTACGACAATTTGCCGACACATTCGTTGGGATGGGCGGCTAGATTGCGTCGTCTTGCAGAGGTGGTCGGTGGATTGGAGCGTCGTATTCGTCAGTGGCAGGCGGAGCTAGATCGTTATGCTGATACGTTTTCTGCTCGTCGACATGCTAATTTCGAAATCATGGGAGCATCGTGCCAGATCCATCTTTATGCGTGCGTTTTGCAGATCCGCGAACATTTGTTTGAAGATTTGTTGGTTAACGAGGAAGTAAAGACTGCCGATGCTACTGTTGTTGGTCGCGGTGTACCTATTAGCCAATCGCGTACTGGATCTTCGAGCAAACAATCCGCTGGTGACGGTTCTTTGTCTATGAACGAGAATATGTCGGATACTTTGGGTGATAATGGATCGTCTTCGAGGAATTCTTCGGTGGATTTATCGGCTATGTTTGAGAAACAAACTGGAATTCCATTTGATCGATCGATGTATCAGCGTGGATATATGGCGAAGGCTAAGCGTCCGGAGCTTACTCTGGGATTTGTTTCAGATCTCGATACGTTGTCGAAGAAGTGTTGGGATAGGTCGGTTGCTATGTCTGATGAGATTGCCAGATTGCTTAGGGTGCATTGGCTTAGACCGTTTGACCACAATACAGCAGCCACTGCTACTGGTGGTAGTGTTAGTATTGCTGCAGGCGTTTCGGGATCGTTGGCTGATAATGATGGTGATTTGACTAGTTTTATCTCGGCTACGACGAATACTGGTGGATCGACATTGGCTTCGGCTGCGGATGAAGGTGAGATTGATGGATGTGGGTCGGCAAAGGCTTCTTCATGGACACTTGGTGGCTCAGCTGTGAATTCCGCCGGGAACACCAGAACTGCTGGCCAGCAGACCAAAGAACCATCTACCACCAGCCATCGGAGACAGGAATCCACCGTTAGTGGTGGTTCATCGTCGATGGCCAGCCTTGATCCGCAGATAGCCGATCGGTTCAAGCTAATGAACCCCCAGACGCCCTACCATTTGTTTATAGCTGGTAAAGTACAAGCTGCGCGTTTAAAACAAGCCGTAACTGCACAGACTCGTCAAGGAAGAAAAAAGAAACCAGATGTTTCTAATACTTCTATGGATGTCGATGATGAAGAACAAGAAAAACACCAGGGGTTGCAAGGTAGCAGTGAAACAAACGGCGATTCGCCAGAGGTTGTTGAGGAGGCTATTAGAAGGATTAACGATATTTGGGAAACTCATGCTCTGGATGCTGATGTTAAGGCTATTGAAGGACGGTTGGATGATATTATTGGTGCTTTGGAGTATAGTCAGTTGTTTTGGTACTCGCTTAACTTTGCTTCGCATTTGAAGTATCTGAAGAGCGAGGCTACTAAACCTCTTTTACACGATGTTTACAGAGAGTAAGAAAATAATGAGAGGTTTTATTAGTTTTTTTTTTTAATTTTTTTTAATTTTGCTGGAAACAAATATATAAATAAGCGATATTCAAATTATCACTGGTTTGTTAAAAATTCCCATACATTATAGTAAATCAAACATCTTGGGTGTAACCCCTGATCGTCTCATATTGTTGTTGGACAGTGATTGATTCTTGGTTGATCTGCCTTCCTTTTTTTCCTCATTTTTTTTTTGTTTATACTAGAAAATTTTCTTTATTCAATGCTTAAGCCAGGTTTATTTGCAATTCGTCGCCCGGTTTTACTTGCAAACGTATCAATGCAGATTGCATCAGCCATTCGTTATGTGCACAGCACCACACCCGATAAGCCTGGAAGCGACAGAGTAGACAACGAAAAATTTAAATGGACGCCCGAAGAAGACGCGAAACTACTGGAGTTTGCTGAAATGCATCCGTCAAAGTGGACGCTGATAGCCGAAAAACTTGGGACTGACAAAACCCTACAGGCATGTTCTAACCGCTGGCACAGGCACCAGATGGCCAAAAGCAAGCTGTGGACTAAGGAAGAAGACGAAAGGCTGGCCAAAGTTGTGGATCGGGTTTCAAATCATGACAAACAGTTTGGAAACAAGACAAAATGGATGCTAGTTGCAAATGAAATGGGGAACAGCAGGTTATCGTATGAGTGCAAATATCGATGGATAGCGCTGAATAATAGAATTCGCAAAAACGGAGCCAACGCTTATTGGACTGCAGAAGAGATAGATAGACTTGATAAAGCGATTGCGATGATCGAGAGACTAGGCGACACTGATGCGATGATCGAGAAAGCGAAGCAAAACGAGCCATGGCTGTTGACATTAAACGTCACGGAATTACCTCGGCCAGATGGTTTGGGACCAGAATTGGCCGCTAGGGTAAAGACAATGACAAGACAAAAATGTCTTTTTAAATCCTCAATATCACGCAAAAAGCCTGAAAGACGAGTGTTTACGCACAAGGATTATTGCCACCTAATGGAACTTGTCGACAAATATGGTGACAGAAAAGCGTATATCGCAAAACATTACTTTCCTGGATATTCACCATTCTATTTGAGTGTACTCGTCGGACAATGGAAATATGCATCGAAAAGTCTTGGCGTTGACCTGCGCGCTGTTGATCCAGAGACGATGCTGATCAGCTACGATGGCGATTGCAAAGGTGTGCGACTGAGCGGGCCAGACGGGTACTATGATCCAAATGGCGTTCCTATGGTAGTCAGGGCATACAAAAAAACCGAACTGGTACTGTACTACTTGGCACATCGAAGAGCCGCAAAGTGGAACCAGACCAAAGAGATACAAAAGTTTTTGAAGCATTAGCGTTTATGCAAGCCTAAATCGTTGCCTCGTCAGAATACTCAACGCGTGCACATACCCATACTTGATGGATCAGTCGTTTAGTGGCTAATTTTTACAAGCCCGATAATTATAGCCCATTTCAAGAGATCATCAGCAGTTTATCTTTTCTGTCCATTTTTTCACTAAAAACATTTTTCCTTTATTCAATGTTTAAACCAATTTTATTTGCAATTCGTCGCCCGCTTTTCTTTGCAAACATATCAAGGCAGATCGCATCAACTATTCGTTCTGTAGATAACACCAAACTCGACAAACCTGGCGTCGACAGAGTAGATAACGAAAAATTTAAATGGACGCCCGAAGAAGACGCGAAACTACTGGAGTTTGCTGAAATGCATCCGTCAAAGTGGACGCTGATAGCCGAAAAACTTGGGACTGACAAAACCCTACAGGCATGTTCTAACCGCTGGCACAGGCATCATGAAATCAAAAGCAAGCCGTGGACCAAAAAAGAAGACGATAAGCTGATTGATGTTGTGAATCAATTTTTGACGCATGCGGCACGATTTAAGCGTAAAAAGATTGACTGGAATTATGTTTCAGACAAAATAGGAAACAACAGATCTTTGTATCAGTGCCAATATCGATGGGCAGTTCTGGGTAATAGAACTCGCAAAAACGGAGCCAACACTTATTGGTCTGCAGAAGAAGAAGATAGATTTGATAAAGCGATTGCGATAATCGAGAGACTAGGCGACACTGATGCGATGACCGAGAAAGCGAAGCAAAACGAGCCATGGCTGTTGACATTAAACGTCACGGAAGTCCCTAGACCAGATGGTTTGGGACCAGAATTGGCCGCTAGGGTAAAGACAAAGACAAGACAAAAATGTCTTTTTAAGTCCTCAATATCACGCAAAAAGCCAGAAAGACGAGTGTTTACGCACAAGGATTATTGCCACCTAATGGAACTTGTCGACAAATATGGTGACAGAAAAGCGTATATCGCAAAACATTACTTTCCTGGATATTCACCATTCTATTTGAGTGTACTCGTCGGACAATGGAAATATGCATCGAAAAGTCTTGGCGTTGACCTGCGCGCTGTTGATCCAGAGACGATGCTGATCAGCTACGATGGCGATCGTCGGGCAGTGCGACTGACCGGACCAGACGGGTACTATGATCCAAATGGCGTTCCTATGGTAGTCAAGGTTGGCAAAAAATCCGAACTGACATTGTACTTGTTGGCACATCGAAGAGCCGCAAAGCATAACCAGACCAAAGAGAATAAAGAGTTTTTGGTGTCCTAATTTTTTTCATTTGCGTTTTTTACCAGTGATTTAAACAATCACGTGTGCATGTTCAATAACACTTGTTTTTTTTTTTACCATTACCACGAGTTTTTCACAATGTTTCTTTTCTTTTTCAGTCAGACTAAATAGCATTCAATATTTTTATATTTTTACTACCAGCAAATTCGCAAAGCATTACAATATTCGTTTAAGAGATGACCTTGGTATTGGTTTTAGGCGACATTCACATTCCGCAACGGGCAGCAGACATTCCAGCCAAGTTCCGCAAACTATTGGTTCCAGGCAAAATCGACCAAATCCTCTGCACCGGCAATCTAACCGACCGAGCCACGTACGAGTATCTACGGAGTATAACCCCCGACCTATACATTACGCGTGGAGAGTTTGATGATCGGGGACAGAATTATCCTATATCTGCGCGAGTGCAACAGCAGGAGTTGACAATTGGACTTGTTAGTGGACATTATATGGTGCCCAGTAACGGCGATGTGGATGGATTGGCTGGAGTGGCGAGACAGATGGATGTGGATGTATTGGTTACTGGTAATACACATAGGTTTGAAGCGTATGAGGAACAGGGGAGGTTTTTTATCAACCCGGGAAGTATTACTGGTGGATGGGGAGCTTTGGAAATGAATCCGGTACCGTCGTTTGTTTTGATGGAGGTTAAAGGTAGACAGCTGGTTGTATATGTGTATCAGTTGGTTAATGACGAGGTTGTTGTGGACAGGATTGAGTATAGAAAGAACGAGGAATGATTATCTAGGGTTTTTTGTTAATGGGGTTTTTTTGTTATTTGAAAAATATATGAGGAAGATGTAAATGTTTAAACTGGTTGAGCCATTTGGAGCTGGTCTGTTAGAGGAGTCTTTTTTAGACTTCAACGGTTTCTGTGACTACTTCTGTTTCTGTATGGTTTATGGTCTCTGTTACTTCGTTGGTTTTGGTCACAGTTGTGGTGACAGCGCTGGTTATGTCCTTGGTTTCCGTCACGTAGCTGGTTCTTGTCGTTCCTACCGTTCCAAAGGGAACTGGGAGTTCCGAAGATGGTGTTTTGGAACTGGTAGAAGATGAACTGGTTGAAGTAGTAGACTTGTCATCAGAGGTTGTCTTGGTTGGCTCCTCTGTAGATGTCGATGATGATGTTTTTATGGTTTCTGTGTGAGTTTTAGTGTAAAAACTGGTGGAGTATACGGTGTTCTTTCCGTCTTTGGCAACGGCAGGAAGAGCTGGCTGGTCTGGGGACTGAGGTTGGTCCGAAGAGGAAGATGAGGAAAAAGAGGATGATGATGATGATGATGATGAAGCTGTTGTTGTTGATGTTGACTCGGAAGATGTTGCTGTTGGCGCAGAAGATGTCGTTGGCGTCTCCGTAGTACTCGTCGTCGGCGTCAGAGTTTCCTCCAAGTTCTTATTAAGAACCTTGTCACTAATCACCTGTGGCATTGCACAGATAAAGTTGCTGACAAGCACAGCAGCCAGTAGTAAGCAAAAAACACGAATGCCCAGCATATGCGACCCTATGTAAAAAAAATAATGTATTTAAAAAAAAGTAGTAGTTACAAACAAAAAAATAATAAAAATGTATATATACTCTCAGAGCAAAATAGAATATAGTGATATTTTAAAAAACAAAAGTAAAAAATTGATACATTTTTTTTTGCATTCATTTTTTTCATTTTCTTTAGTACTTGGTGAGTAGGTTAAAAGTCTATGGAGCAGATGATCTGGATACGGATACCTTGTTGACATGTCTTTTTTTTTTTTGTCTATTGAAACAAATGCATTTAGGATTTGACTAGCACAAAGCTGAAAGAGCTGGGCCAATAAACCAAAGTATATAACCAGAAACTATTTGTTCATTTATTTATTAATCAACAACCTGTCTTAGTATTTTTTTTTAGCTTTTCCTGTTTCTCCTGCTTCTTCCGGTCCTGGATAAACTTGTGAACCATGATCAGCGTCAGCAACACAGGCAAATGTACCAAACTACTGAAAAAAAGCTTTCTCGACCTCTTTGCATCCGGATGTTTCCAAAACATATACGCACAATACGCCATAAACCCATTAGCCAATGACGAGTCTACCAAAAACCAAGTATCTGTAACACCCAAATAAGTAAACAGCCCCGATAATGGAAACATCAATAGAGAGTAGCGTAAAGCTACACGTGCGTTGAGTCTGGGTCTGGTCACTGACATCATACGGTAACCAGCTTTAGAATAATCAGCTCTCAATGTATAAGCCAATGAATTGAAATGTGGAAACTGCCATGCAAACATTATACCACCTAATACCAGTGCTGATGGATCCAAGGTACCGGTAGCTGCTGCCCATCCCATTAACGGCGGAATAGCTCCTACCAATGAACCTACCCATGTATTAGCTATGCTGATACGTTTCATAGCAGTATAGACACCAGCATATAAAACCACGTTAGCCAATCCCAGCGATGCTGTCAACGGGTTGACAAATACCCATAGGGAGCCGACACCAAGGATACAAGAAGTTACACCAAACCCTAACGCATGCAAGGGAGCAATAGCGTGACGAGCTAAGGGACGGTTACGTGTACGACTCATTTGTGCGTCATAGGGGACTTCGATCCATTGATTAAAACTATTGGCGCTTGCTGAACACAAAGTAGTGCCTATAGTTGTCCATAAAAGTGTACCGAGTTGTGTGGCTCCTGGTGCTATTGCGTAACCGGCCATCGCTGTGAGAACTACGAAACCGGTTAGTTTATCTTTGGATAGGTCGCCGTATACTTTGGGGAGAGTAGATAAGGTGGTGGGTGATTGGATCCGCCATCTGGTACCTGGTCCGTCGCGTAAAGTGGTTAGTCGTATATCAGATTTTGTTGGTGGTTGTTCGGGATTGTTTTGCGTGTAGTTGCGTATCGGGTAAGAAAATGGCAAAAGTCGGAGTTTTGGGTGGTTTGTGCGTAACGTTTTTGGTGCGGAATGGCTGAGTGTATGGAGACGCGAGTGGAAACGCGAAGAGTGTCTGGCTAGAAGCCTTGTTGTGTGCAAAACCGACAGCGAATCCAGCAACATAATATAAAAAGTTAAATTGAATTGAATGAAAAAACAAGATAAAGTCAACTTGCTGTTGTTAAAAGTTAGATCAGTGATTGGAAAAAAAGGGCAAGACACTGATGGCTCGGCTCGGCTCACCATTTAGAGTCAGTACACAAAGCGAGCGTAGGTCATCAGCTCCTTGTCATCAGCAAACATCTGGATAACGCTTTCTGGCAGCACAATGTTGACCAGCAAACCGTCATTGCCATCCGAAGTAGCAAAAGCCATCAAGGGTGCGCTGAACGAGCATAGCTGCACATCATCTGCACACCGTTTTTGCGAATCCAGCGCGAAATCCACATCATATATAGGCAGTCTAGCCATATTTGAAAACGTAATAGCCGGTGAATCACCCATTGCTACTTCTGCCAGCACATCAGGATCGCCCGCTTCTATGCTGTCGACAAAGTGTTTAAACACCGGTAATAATGCTTTCAATTTGTGTCTGTGGAGCAATTGGGCGACTGAGGTGAGCGAGTGGTTGAGTATGGTTTGTTTGGGGGCGGAAATCGGGTGTGGGAGAAACAGGTTGCCGAGGTATTGATCGGGATCTTTGGAGAGCGAGCGGGCTTGGGGACGGAGGTCGACGGGTCCGCCGGTGTAGGTGGAGCCGGATGGCTGCGAACCGAGAGAAATGAGGACGCGGGTCCAGGCGCGCCATAGCAACGCCATGCAGAGGTCGTTGGCGGTAAGCACAAGAGTATCAGACTCTACATTCGGCGTCTTGAGTCTAACAATGGCCTGCTTGGTGATCGCCAACTGGCAACAGCGGCTCTCAGCATCTCCGAGTGCCGATAACATCCCTGCTTTCTTGTCGTTGGCTGCGCGCTCCCAGATATCCTCCATATGCGGGTAAACGTTATCTGGTTTGCACGTGGATACGAGACTCAGGACTTCGTCGCGGCTGTGCCAGAAGTTGTTGGGTTGAAAACCGTGGCAGCAATTGGCGATCTGGCCAGCAACAGTAATGGTAGCGTAAGCGTCCATCAGCGCGTGGTGGCACATAATGGCTACAGCCAGAGAGCCGCAGGTAAACTCGAACAGATGCAGACGCAGTACCGGCAATCCATCAACAACGGGCGTTGGGCTTTGTAGATGGCCGAATAGCTCAGGGAATTGGTTTTGATCGAACCCCGATTGCTCCACTAAGCCGTATTCGTAAGGAACCGAAAGATGTGCCACAGGAACCGAACCGGGTACCAAATCTGTGGTGTATTGCACAGCCACGGGGTCGGCCTCTTGTTTCTGTACAAGTGTGCCGCTGAGCACTGGGGTTGCGGCCACAGTGGTATCGACCGCTTGCTGTAGCCTGGTGAGAGCTGCTGAGCTGCTGATCAGCGTATCAGAGTGCTTGTAGACCCAGATAAAACCTATATAAGCGCGACAGACGCTCTCTAGGCGGAGAACCTGGACGGAGCGCTTATTAGACATGGTTTTAATTTAAAAGGAGGAAGAGAAATAAAGTGCGAATATTGTCAGAGAAACGTGGTTGTGGCGTAAAAGTAAGAAAATACACACCAGTACATTGATCCCCTAAACCAGACTTGTGTTTCACCAAACAAGTACAAAATATGCCGTATGTAACCAATGTCGCATATGTGTGTGTGTGTGAAAAAGACGTAGAAGCTAAGAAACAAGACACATAGTGAATTGAAGAAGAAATGTATATATGGAAAATAATAAACAAAAAGAAAAAAAGCAAAAGAAATAAACCCAATTAAACCCCCCCCCCCTTATCCGCGTGTGCGACGGGTTCGCCGCGGCGCCTGGATACGCGATGCCGGACGCGGAATCCCCGACTCCACCTCCATCGCTTCATCCGGATCCACCGATCCCCGTGTTTTGGGCTTCCTCGCCGGCGGCGGCAACATTTCCGCATCAGAAGCCACCACGCTATCCGACAACCGTTTCCTCAACGCCGGAACACCACCATCCGCCAAAGTCTGCACACTGGTTGCCGATACCGGAGTATCCATTCCACCTTCATGCATCTCAGAAGCGGGTGAGTCTAATAAGTCCAAGGGTCTCTGGTCCGTAGGCTGGACGCTGACCCCGGTCCATTCCAGCGACTCGGGCACAGGTTCGTTGTTTTCAGCCAGTTGCTTGAGCCGAGCCAGGATATCGGTATGTCGTTGGGTGACACTCCAGCGATCCACGGTCTGGTAGCTGCGACGCGTGGGCGTGGAACCGCCAGTCTCAGTGGCTTTGATGGTTTGGGCGGTGCTGCTGACGACATCGGAGATAGCCGCTACCTGGCTACCGATAAGCTGCGCAGCCTGCTGGGAGACTGTTTGCTGCGCCTGCAAAAGTCCCTGGAGCTCGGCATGCGCCTCTTGCCACGTACCAGTGGCCTGGCCCGCGGTCTCCTGCACCTGGCACAACACATGCTCGGACGCTTTTGTGCTTTCTCCAAGAGACGCGGTGACAATATGACCCAGCGCACCAATGCCGCGACGCAATTCATCAGCTTGCGTAGCACCAGTCTCCCGTGCATCCACAGCAGCAGCTACAGAACCAGAAGCAGCTCCAGCCATGGCATTCGCGTGTGTACCCGCATTCTGCATTTGTATGGTTGCGTGCTGTGCAGCGTCACGAACATTTGTTGCCAAGCACTCGGCGACGGCATCAGCGCACGCACCAGCATCGACCCCGACCTTCTGTGCCAGACGCCCAGCATCCCTACCCAGAGTCTCGCAGTGCACACGTACACGCGCAATGGACTCCGTGGCTCCCTCCTTGTGCACTTGCGCCGCTGCCAGCATTTTCTCACCAACTCCATGTTCGCGTTGTCTTCTCTCAGTCAGCATCCTATTGACAGTCACCAATATTTCCTCATCAGCCGCAACCGCATTAGCACGCATCTCGTCTACCTGCTGCTGCAACGAAACCAATTCTTGCCGGTGTCTCTGCTGCATCTCCGCCGACTCTTTATCCACCTGCGCAAGGATCTCCTGGGCCAGTTGCTCGGCGTCTCCGTACCTGGCCTGCGCCTCCGCCGAATGCACAGCCAAAAGCTTATTAACTCCCTGGATCATCTGATCAAGAATATCGGCTTGCTGCTGGTTGGTCTGCTGCACGCTGTTTTGTAGCTCCTGACAAGCGTCCGTGCACTGCTGTTGCAAGCGCTGTGCATTTGCTTCTAGCGCCTGCAACATAGATGCCAGGGTATTAGTGGCATTTTCGCACCCGGCCACAGCATCCTTTTGCTGTGCATCAGCGCTTGCTGTGACTGCCTCCAGCTGTTCTTTAAGCTCTTCTCCGTGTTTGTGCATCGCACGAGCCACCATTTCAAACGCGTCGCCGACGCGTCGTCCGAGCACTTCAGACACCATAGCCACTTGCTGCTCGCTCTTCTGCGCGTGTTCCTTCAGCGCCGCACCGACGTTTGCAGTCTCCCTTACAACGGTAGAATTAATATCATTGACCGCATCTAGGTTCTTTTGCTCATTATCACCCATACGCCGTATCTTCTGATGCAAAACCTCGGCGTCTTCGGCTGCAGCGCCCAACGCACCGTGTAGGGAACGTGCCTTGTTGTCCAGCTGGAGTTCGTGATACTTGTGCGCGTTGGTCAATACTGTCTGCTTAGACAATTCATCTGCGGTTTGCGCACACATTTGGTTGGCCTGCTCCAGCGCCTGTTGAGTATCGTTAAGCTGTGTTTCCAGTCTCGTTTGGGCAGCTGCCTGCAAAGTAGCCTGGGCGGTGAGCTGCGCCACTTGCTCTTCGTATATAAGCACGCGCTGCCGCCACTCATCCACCTGCTCTGTATAGATTTTCTTGTCGGCGACCAGCTGATCGTATGATTCCTTGGTAACGTAAAACCCCGATCCATCACGAGCCGCTTCCAAATCCCTCCTAAGCTGCTCAATCTGATGCTGCATATCATGAACAATCTCCGATTTCGAAACCTTCTTGTTAGCCACCGGTCTGTTACGAATACCCTTGGCCTGGCTAGCGTACTGCAAGGTCTTTACAGTTTCTTCAATGTTATCCGCCGAACTGCTAATCGTAGCTATCATACAAGTACGTGTACGGCCACCCAAAGAGTCCTTCAAAATGTAGGTCAGTTTGCTGTCTCTGTATGGCACGTAGGAGTTGCGTTCTACCAGGGCACTGATTACACGGCCTAGAACTAGGAGGGATTTGTTGATGGAACCGGCTTCCCACGCTCGCATGTTTTGCGCACCACTGCGTCCGATGTTTTCGCTGCCTGCCAAATCTACTAGATTGAGCTTGCCCAGCTTTACTATATCTTCTCCTTCGGCTGTCACTGCTCGTTCGCGGATATACACGGTTACGGTGAAGATTGCGTGCGATCTGGAACTCGCATCGTTGCATCTAGTGGCTGCCACCTTGCGTCGCATGGCTCCAGCCTGCATCAGCGCCACGGCTTCCTTCGCGCTACTCACAATCTTCTCTTCCAACCCCTGGATAATCACACCCTTGTCGGTGCCCGATTCGTAAACCTTCAAATGACTTCCGCCGTCGTATTCCGATAACAAGTCCCTCAATTCCTCGTTATATAGCTCCACATACGATACGCGTACATAAAACTCTGCCGATTGTTTATCCAATGCGTAAAACAGGTTGTAAAGAGTGCGTGGAATCACACCGGCTCTTTGCGATATCCGCGCGCTACTCAACACATCAGAAGCCGACTGCTGGCGAGAAAACGCAGGGGTGGAGGGCATTGATGGGCTGGGCTGCATATCGAGGTCTCCTTCCATCGTATAGGTTTTGCCAGTGCCTGTTTGACCGTAGGCAAAAATTGTGCAGTTGTATCCTTGCATTACTTCGTTTAGGATGGGACTGACGATTTGTTCGTAAATGTGTTCTTGCGTGGCTTTGGGTCCGAATACCGCGTCGTAGTGGTACCCGCGGGCTACGGATGCCGGGCCATCGATCTTGACGTCTTGGCCGTGGACTGGGTGCACGACTATCGACGTGTTGCTCTTGAGCGAGCGAGTGGGTGACTCTCTACGATGATGCAAATATGTTTGGTGTTATGATTTGGTTTTTTAGTCTGGTGTGGGCTGGTTGGTTGGGTTATGCTTGGCTCTTTTAATATGTCTTGTCTTGTAGTTTTTTTTTCTTTTTCTTTTCTTACCTGCACCGCACCACTACTTGGATGTTTGTGTCTTTTTCTTGCGGACCCATGCCATTGGCCTTGGCCGTGCTTTTGGACATGATTAATAAAGCTATTTAAAGACGAACTTGCAGAAGAAAAAAAATTATATGAAAAAAAAGGTGTAATTAATGTAAATAAATAAAATAATGGGGGGAGGGAAAAAGGGAGAAAGAAATAAAAATAAACAAATCCTTTTGTGTTGCTTATTTTTTTTCTTTTTTGTTTTCGATAGATATGAAACCGTACCCCCTTGGTTGTTTATTTTTTTTTCGCCAGCCAAACAGCGTGTAGCAAATGTTTTGAACAAAAAAAAAAAAACAAAAAACAATGCCGCTGACCAATCGCAGCCCTTTTATTCTAATCTGCAGATCAACCGATTACAAGCATTTATCTACCAACAAGTCTTGCCCGTTCCATCCGATGTCACCGCATTGCTGATACTCAAAACCGTGCTCAGCACCGTCACTGTTAGTCCAAAAGCAATACACAGCCAATGCGGCAAGTTTTTCCACGAACTCAACGGCGCCGACGACAGTCTGAGGTAGCAAGCCGATGGCAAGATAAACGCCAAAAACGACGCCGACAGCCCACCAGTCAATTCCAGCAACACACCCAAATTGCACACAGTCTGACCAACCACCAGCCCTAAAGCACAAAGCACAGTGGTAATCCACACATGTCTTTTCATCGAAAACCCGCTGTTGGGAAAACACAGCGAATCTACCACTTCTCTGGCAACCAGTGTTTCCATTGGAAACGTGGTGATCATGTTTAGAGCAAACAAGAACCTGGCTACGTTGATCAGGAAATCGTCTTGCGGAAAGTTATTCAGTATGTTGCCTTGGGTTTTATCTCGGAAACATATGTAGCCGAAACAGGCTATAACGAGACTGGCTACGGTGGCTATTAGAGTGGATATGTGGATTACCTCAAAGTATCGATTTAACGTGGGTTTACGCAACGAGCCGTAGATCATAAAACTGTTGTGGTGACAGACAAAGGCAAATGTTATTACTCCCATTGCTTGGAATACTCCGGTGTTTGCCAGCACCACCGGCGATCCGGGCGCTGCTCTCAGTGTTTTGTCGATTCGTGGCCCTTCCACTATAACTGATACGATAATTGTGCACATGGCTACTACGGCAAACGCACTGGTTTTGCCCAGCTTACCCACATCTCTGTACAAAGACAGCGGGTATGCCAGACAGACGACAAAAAACGCAATCACAAATCTTCGTGAAAACACCACTTTGCCAAACGCACTCTGCCCAAGAGAAGGAAACAGCGATCCTAGCACATGTGGCAAAGTATCGCCTACTATAACGATAAACGATGCCATGCCGCCGCCAGCCATTGCACCTTGGAAAAACGAACTGGCCAACAGACCCCATTTACCAAAACAATGCTCCACAAGTCCTTGGTATGTCCGTCGTCCAGAAAGCTTGGAATTGACCGCCAATACTTGTAGTGTCCAGTCCACCAATACGGCAAGTCCTATTATAAGCAACAGTCCTATTAAAAGTCCTGCCCTTTGCATTGCATATGGTAGTCCGATTACGCCTGCACCGACGATTGCGTTGGTCAGGTTGAAAAAACTCGATACCATCGATGCACCGCTGGTTGCGTCGATCACCTCTTGTTCTTGGGGGCTTTCGATATTGTTTATTGTGCTAAGAGGAATCCCGTCGGTTTGTTCTTCTCTTTCGCCGCGCTCTGTCCATCCCATAGAGTCCAACCGTGAGTCTACGTAGTCTTCAAAGGACTCGTGCGACGAAAGCTGCATGCTCTCTTCTGACCGTCTGTCGGCCTCCGCAGCGCTTGTCGGCACCTGCCGGTGCCCATACGCACCTGTGTTTTGAGACGAATTGCCAAGCATTTACAAATTTTGTATAGAAAACAATATAAAAAAGTATAATAGGATTGTTGTAATAAGAAAATCAGATTGCCAAGGCGCCAAAGTGTGAGAGAGGCGTCTTTTGTTGAGTAAAATAAAAAAGTCTGACTGAAACATAAATCTTATGCAATAACAAATACACGGGTTTTATTATGTGTGTCTTGTTGTGATGTCACACTGGTGTAAATCTTTCTTTCTGCCCTATCTCCAGGAACAGAATCCAACAAAAAAAAATGGTTTACAGACTAACAAAATAACGAGTAGTAGGTTTTACCCGGCGCCGAGACCGTTTGTTCTGTTGCAGCAGGGAAATATAGGGAGAGGCTAGCGCACAGGCCCTCTCCTCCATCCATCGCCGCTGATCAGTGATCGGTGATCGGTGATTACGGCGAACTAAAAGTGATGTCGCCCCCACCCCATAACGACACCCACCGAACTCACTATAAAATGAGACAAAAAAGACCAAGATAACCAGCCAGCCACTTGTCTTTTTTTTTTTTTTTCTCTACCACTTATTTGTTTATCTTTGCCTTAAGCTCTCCTTCTCAAGCTTATCTTACCATGCCAGAACCCTCACGACTGCAGGCCGAGCGCGACCGCCAGACACGCGAAAAACGGCTATTCCTCTCTGTCGCTGGTATTGGTTTCGCCGCATCGATGCTGGCAGCCGTAGCTCTGGGCCATCGACGGGCGCACAAAAAAGCCATAGCCGCCGGTGAGAGCATCCAGGAGAACCACGTCAAGTGGGCGATCCGTGCGTTTGGACTTGGAACCCTGTATGCTGTGGGCTTTGTCGGTATCACCACGGCAGCTGCTAGCTACTATTTGCAGCAAGAAAAGGGCGTGAGTACCACCGGTGATCTCTCTGATTTTGTCAGACAGCGGGTTGCGCGTACAATGGGCCCGTCGCTGATGGACCGCTTGGGTATAAACAGTGAGGAGGACCGGGAACGGTTGGATAGAATCGATAGGATGGTTAGCGAGACTAATGAGCAGACTGGCGAGAAGAAAATCAAGTTTGCGCGTATCAAGCGGTTGGTGGGCAGCGATCAAGAGCAGGGGCAGGAATCGGTGGAAAAGCCAGAGCAGGAAGAAGTACCCGATAAGAGGCTCTCTGTAGGTGCTAGGATGCGAAGAGCCTTTGGGTTTGGTCCAAGCAAAAAACCAGATTAACCCAGAATAGAAGCCAGCTAGTAAAAAAAAAAAATTACATATAATTCTTTTCCATTTTTGTTTATTTATTTCTTTTCGCTTTCTAATGTAAATGACTCGTACACCTCAGGACACCGCGACCACCCAGCAAAAGATGCCGAAGAAAGCAACTCGTTCTTAGCTTCCTGGTACTGTACAGCCAGCTCCTTCGCCTGTCGATATGTTTTGTCATGCAGATCCAGCTGCAGTTCCTCCAAAGTCAGCTCACGGACCAGTTCCACAAACCTACTGAACAACGCTCGCTTACATATCTCTGTCAACATTGTTTTTGGCTGACACGCGTCCTTGGGTGCCCTCGATCCTTGTCGACGACCAGCTACCAGCGCAAACGATCCCTTGGCGCCCTGGTACCAGCACAACGCCGCATCCGCAGTGATGATTTCCTTGCCCTGTGCCTTCAGCACCATCTGTGATTTCTCAAACTTGCTGCTGGTACCATTAATCTGGCAACGATTTGTCCGAAACCCTTCTTTTTGACTAGCGTCATTGGTGAGCTCGGGTATTCGGAGATTCAGAGCCCGGTCAACCGCCGAATGCTGGTACAAGTCGCCGACCACTACGCTGGAAATGTACACCGGTCGCAAGATCAGAGACAGAAGCGCGCCCTGGACACCGACCACGTTCCATCGTGCCATTTTGTCGCTACACGACATACATAGTGTTGGGTCAGAGTCGCCACGTCCGGGTTTCAGCCTCAGTGCACCCGTGGCGCAAAACTCGGAATGCCCGCGGATCGCCTTGTTTCCCTCTTCGTTTTCAGTACGCTGTCGTTTTCCCCGGTGCCTGTCTATATCTGTACCATTGCGTGGTTGCTGCTGCTGCTGTTGTTGAAGCCATTCGATGCTGGCGTCGCCGCATGGGCTCTGTGACGTGTACAGATGCAGCTTTATACCTTGTTTCAACGCGTACGGCTTCTTGTTTTGCGTTGCTGGGATGTCTAGTATCTGAGCGTTTTGCTCTTTGATCTGCTTCATCAGATAGACAAGGAATCCGCGTCTGGCGATGATCTCCGCGTGGCTGTCGTGAACAGAGTCGCCGAACCGACGCATGGTTTTGCTATTGAGACATTTGAGCCCAGTTCCAAGCGACACGCACTGGTACTGCGGCGGGTCTGTTGGCAGTTCCAGCACAAATCCTGCGAGTACGGTCCATTCCTCTTTGAGCTGGTCACCAGTACCCTTGCTTGTAGGCTTTCCGCGTTTGGGCAGAGACCGGTAAATGCCAATCACGCACTGCGCGATATCGTCTGCTGGCGACATAGCAGTGTCTGGTAAGAAAAAAGAAATAAATTTATACGGAGGTTTTTTTTAATACTAGCGGTTTAAGGAATGAAAGAAATACTAAAAAAAAGAACAGATAGTTATCCAGAAAAGAGTCCCAAAGGCAATGCAAATCGGCACACAAAATGCAGTCTGGATGATCGGCATTTATGGGTCTGGACTCATTGAACGATGATATGTTTTTCTTCAAGCTGGTCTCTGGTCGGTCTGTGCTCCAGTTTTTTCTCCAGAGAATCTTCCAACTTGCTACGTTTCAGCTCCTCCTCTTTAGCTTGCAACGCCGGAGCAACATTAGTGTTTTTCAAAATATTATGCTCCACAAGTTCGCTCTTTGGCGGTCTGTGCTCCAGCTTCTTTTCCAGCGTATCCTCTAGCTTATTACGCTTCAGCTCTTCTTCCTTGGCTTGCAGCGCCGGTGCAACGTTGGTCATTTTCAGAATATTGTGCTCGACCAGTTCACTCTTGGGTGGTCTGTTCTCCAGTTTCTTTTCGAGCGTGTCTTCGAGTTTTCGGTGCTTTAGTTCCTCGGCTTTGGCCTGCAGCGCTGGCGCGACGTTGCTGGTCTTGAGTACGTTGTGGCTCTGCAGTTCCTCTCGCGTTGGCCGTCTTTCCAGCTTGTGCTCCAGGATTTCTAGCGTTTCGCTGGGAATGGCTGTTATTTTCGCAGGCTGCACATTGCTGCTGTTGTCGGCAGAGGTAGTCATTGTAGTGGCTGGAGAGTATCGATGTGTGTTGGCAAATAGACCAAAAATAAGTGATAAAAAAGGAACGTAAGAGCTGTTGTTGGAGAAAAGAAAAATAATAATAGAGAAATCTGTCCTTGTTTTTCTGTTTCCAACAGCTTCATTCCTTGTTCATGTTTTGCGGCTTGGCCATCATCGTGTCAGCAGAACAAGTGAACAGGAAGAGGGGGAGAGAATGGTGGATGAGACTTTACACACACATACACGAAAAATAAAACCAAGCATGAGTGAGCATGCTTTCGTGTGGGTTGTCCTCCGCATTGTTGGATGACCGCAAACACATGCGCAGCAAACCAACAACAACAGTAAGGCGCACGTCACCTGAATTTATTTACGTGTGTGTCGTCATACACAAGCAAGATTTGATCAGTGATTAAGATTACAGCTTTACCCTTCCGAATCATCGCAGTTCTAGTCTTCACATTTTGTGGATAATGTGGATAAAAAATGTGTCTGGTTGTCCAATTAGTTCTTCCTCATATACACACACTTTTCATTTATTTATTTATTTCTATTTTACAATAAACCAGAAATGCTGTTAGTGCGGATTCACTTGTTGCGACCAAATTTGCCTCTTGTCGTCGGAAGGACCTACTGCAGTCTAAACATTCCCCAAAGTCCGCCGCCTACTCTCTGCAGTCACCCACAGCCCCAGCGACGTTTTTGGACACAAACACACAAAAAAAGGGTCTCGAACGCTTTTGTGTCGCTGATCAGTGCTGGCAGTTTCCAACCCATCAGATCGTATATCGGCTTTCGGCCGCCGCCATCTTCAAACAGAGGAAGCGGTCTGTTTGGGCCGCCAGATCCTCTGTGGTGGGTCAAACCCGCGGCATATACGGCTGGAGGCGTGGCCCTGACTATCTTTGCCTGGCCGCTTTTGCGGTTTGTTGTTATTGGTGGACTGGCCTATGGCGCTTACCGGTTGGCCAAGGTGTGGTGGGCTCTGCGTGAGCTGAATCGCGGTATCGGGGAGTACCCAGGGTCTTTTGCCAGGACAGGCAGGGGTGTGCGTCAGCAGCAGGGTTTTATTGGATCTCTTCTGGGCTCGGTTTTTGGCAATATGTTCTCGTTTATGGGCGCTCAGGTGTCTCCCAAATCTGTGCGCACCATGGGTCGCGTAGGCGAATCTAGTATTCGGGCCGCGCTGCGTGGTCAGAATAACCACCGGATTATGAGTGTTTTTGCTGAAGCTGTTGGTGGATCGGTCGATGCTGCTGATCTGCGAGACGCTATAGAGCTTGGCAAGCCTATGGAGACGCAATTGCAGACTGTCAATGTTGACGGCAAGCAGAAGAGCTATTTGGAAGCTGTTTTTCCGCTGTATGTGGACGACGCAGCGACGACACTGTTTGCTCATGTCACGGCTTTTTCTGATGATACAGCTGCGGATTCCAGCAATGTTATTGTAGATTCCGTGGTTCTTTTGGCTCGCATGTCTTCGGGACAGGTGGCAGAGCTTGGGATTGATGTGAATGAGCAAGATGACTCGGGAGAAGACAGCGGCAACAGCAGCAGCAGCGGCAATGCGTTTGGCGAAAAGTCGCAGAGAAAAGTCCAGGATGCCGAGTATAAAGATGTGTAGAAATTTTTTTTTAAATTATTTACTTTTCGTTTCAACGTGCGCGACTTGTGAACATCACACAAAATGTCACTTTATTCATTGAAGGGAGCTAGTGAAAGAAAACATCTTTTTTTCTTTTGGTTTATTGTCGCTGGAGACCAGACTCTGACTTGCATGTATTTTTTTTTCCTAATTCGTACAGTTTCTGCTTTTGAACTTTTTTTTATTACTTAACACTTTACTAGTATTGCCAAAATAAATATACAAAAACTAAATGACGCCATTTTTTCAGCATAAATATACAAAGGTAGAAAAAAAAAAGAAACAAGCTGGGCTTTTTTTAATAATAAGAAGCGATGAACAAAAGTGGAAAAGGAAA
>JANBRK010000019.1:10153-83404 GCA_027577815.1 Coemansia sp. RSA 485 | reverse complement strand
TTCCGCTAACCGGACATGGGTTCTGTCGTATCAGAACCTCGGAACTATGACCCCTTAGAACAGAAAAAAAGGATACATTGTTGCATAGATAGAAAACAAATCACCGAGCAATTCGGCTAATGGTTTCCGAGCAGCTGGCAAGCAAAGCCTTTTGTGTTTTCCTCGCTGAAAAGGCGTCATGCGTGCTCAGCCCTGCAAACGAGTGCCTGAGCCGTCCGAAAAATAAATACGGCAAAAAATATGTTTATTTTATCGTATATCCTCAAACATATACCATGAAATGATACGCAGAGACACCGGCGTCGAAACAACGTCATCGGTGACCCAAGCACTATGCGCCGAGTAGCAAATTGCAGCTATAGACCGTCTGCTTGTTTACGTTTTCTGTGAAAAGCATCACGTGAAGCTGAGAAAAACACATGCTTGATGGGCCTAATTCAACGCATTAAGCCAATTTCTAATTTTCAATGCATCGAGATCATGGCAATCTGATTGGCCAAAAAAATCATCAACACAGCTTTTTTAAGTGTAAACAAAAAAACCCCTGTAGAAGATGAGTTTAATGGTTTGAGCCATTTTGATAAAAAATAAAATAAAATAAAGTGATAGGTTTTTTATTTTTTTATTTTTTTTCTTGCAGACTGTTTATAATTTTAAAATCCACCCGTTTTTTGTTTTCAATTACTTTTTGTATTATTCTAATAATAAACTAAACACTTGGTTTCTTTTATTCACAGTTTTTTATTTATTTACATTTGTCCATTTTATTGTTCCCAAAAAAAGCCTTTTTTATTTTCTCCACTATTATTCTTCCCCTTTAATAACAAAAACAACGATGCTGTCTGGCAGCTCTGTCGCTGCACCAACAGGACCGATGCGCCCTGAGACCCTATCAACGAACAACAAGCCTTCTAGCGAAGCCGCCATACTCGTCGCCGTACGTGTGCGACCCTTCAGCAATAAGGAAAAAGCACTTTTACCACGCGTGCCCAGTATGCATATCGGCCCAACAGCGCGAAACTTTATCAACTACAACGACGAAAACAGCAACCAGGACCATCCACCAGCGTCCGCAACACAAACCATTCGTAAAGTAGTGCATCCCATTGACGACCACGTTCTGGTATTTGATCCGCCAGACGAAGACGACGATAGCAGACGTGCTACGATGGGAGCCAGTAACAAAAGGTACAAAGACATTCGGTTTGTGTTTGACCGCGTTTATGGAGAAGAAAGTACCCAGAGAGATTTGTATGAAGGGACGACACGTGGATTGTTGGATTCGGTGATGAACGGGTATAATGCAACGGTGTTTGCTTATGGGGCCACAGGATGTGGTAAAACATATACGATAAGCGGATGTCCCGAAGATCCCGGCGTTATATTCCTTACTATGCAGGAATTGTTTGAGCGTTTGGTAGCTGCCGAGGACGAAAAAGCCATTGATGTTACGGTATCGTATCTCGAGGTGTACAATGAGACCATTCGTGACCTACTTGGTCCTGATGTCGGCAAACCGGTGTCTTTGGCGTTGCGGGAAGATGCTCAGCAGGGGGTGACGGTTATTGGATTAAGCGAGCATGTTCCAAAGAACGTCGAGGAAGTGATGCAGCTGATGGTCAACGGCAATGCCAACCGCACGATGAGTCCGACAGAAGCCAACGCGGTGTCTTCTCGTAGCCACGCAGTGCTGCAAGTCAACGTAAGGCAACGGCCCAAATCCGGCGGGTTACAGACGGACGTGACAACAGCTACGCTGAGTATCATAGATTTGGCCGGTAGCGAACGGGCCACTGTGGCGCGCAACAACGGGACACGCAAACGCGAGGGAGCCAACATCAACAGGTCTTTGCTTGCATTGGCCAACTGCATCAATGCGCTGTGTGATCAGAAAACCAAGCGTCATATACCTTATCGTGATTCAAAACTCACTCGGCTGCTTAAATTTTCGTTGGGTGGGAACTGTCGCACGGTAATGATCACTTGTGTGTCTCCGGCGTCTACGTATTACGAGGAGACGCACAATACGCTGAAATACGCCAACAGGGCCAAAAACATCAAAACCACCGTGGCTAAGAACACCAAGTCCACCAAGGTGCATTTGGCGCAGTACCAGGGCAAGATCCGGGAGCAGAGCGATGAGATCAAGAGGCTGCAGCGTGAAATTGCGCTGTTGAAAAGCAAAAGCGCTGCCAACGGCCACGCTTCTCGTAACACCACCAATGCGCAGGCGGCGCAGGCGATGGCGGAGCTTCGTAAACAGACGCAGGCCGTCCAGGTGGTCCAGGACATGCGCAACCGCATGGCGCAGGCGTATGCGCCGATTCGTGATGCGCAGTGGGAGTTTGCATCCACGCGGTCTATCGGCCAGTGGTTCGACCACCACGCAGAGGCACTGAAAGGGTGGCGAGAGCAATTCGAGACCCTTTTTCAGGAGCACGAGCATTTGGGCAGCCCCGAAGGCATGGACGTAGATATCGAGAGCGAAAAACGCTTGAATGACCAGTCGAGACAGCTTCGACAGCAAGTCGACGATGTTTTGCGCGAACTGACGCGTCAGCGCAAGCAGATCAGCAGACATTTTGAGCATTCCGAGCAAACCATCGAGCGCAAAATGTACGAAGCTCAAAGAGCTGCCCAGGTACCGCCTTCTGTGCAGCTCACTGCCGAACAAAGGTACCAGGTTGATCAGGAACACAGGGTGCTTGATTTGTCTGCCGAGCGCATCGGGCTGCGTCGTCAGGCGGAGTTGTCGGAGCATGTTGCCAGCGATTTGGCGAAGCAGAACACGATGCTTTTGCGTCTGGCTGCCACGTGCATGTTTAATCTCAAGCGGGCTCAGCAGGATATTCAGCGTATCGGGGACAGCGAGTCGTATGCGGCGGCGGAGAGTGCCAAGAAGGCTTTGGACCAGGTCTATTTGCAGGCTATTTCGACTTATGGTGAGGTTACGAGGATGGTCAAGGACTCGATGAATCAGGTCAAAGAGGCCACTGGGCCGTCCAAGCTACAGGTGGATGGGTCCACGCTGACTCCGCCATCGCCGTATGTAATGCGGACAGGCTTTTTCCCCAGGAACAACAGCGGCAATGCTGGCGCGGCGTCGTCTTCTGCGAGGGGTGCTGCGAACGGCCCACTTGTGCAATCGGATGGCCAGAATACGCTGCAGGCTCAGCGTCCAAATGGTCGCAACCCCAACGCTGCAGCAATATCGGCAGCTGTTGCCGGAACAACCAGAGCTCGGAGAACAACCATTCTGATGCCCCCACCTTCGTCATCTTCATCTGCTTCCAATGGTCGGCCTCAGCGGGTATCGCCAAACATGAAACACCAGCAACATTTGAATAGCGCAGCGTCCAAATCTGCGGTCCGCTTCAATGCATCTTCGTCCAGCGAGTCCGGTCGCCATAACCGCGCTGCCAAACCATCTGCAATGTTGCAAGCCGATGGGGGCGGTGGTAACTCAGCCAACATGCGTTCAAATACTTCTTCTGGAGCCAGACGACTAGCTGCTGCTACTCAACGCCCCAAGGCGCTTAGACGGCGAAACAGCAGCGGCAGCGCAGATACCATAGCAGCAGCATTAAGCTCCAATGTGACCATTACCAGTCCCACGATGGGTCGTGTCAAAGGAGTATCAGCGGCCGATACGTCTTCTATGTCTTTGCCATCGCCTACAATGAGCACTGGGTCGGTTGGCTCGCCTGCGAGTTCTGTTGCGTCATGGGTTAGTGCTGAAAGTAGTCCGCATCACGAACCGTTGCCAGCTGCAGCAAGGCCTGTTAAGGGTATTTTAAAGGGTGCAGGTGGTGGGAAAAATAGCTATGGGGCGGGTAATAATGGTCCTGGACCGGTTCGTTTGGGAAGTATCCGTGGGAAATCAAGGCAGGCTAGGAATAAGGCTAATCCTACGGCAAGAATAACTGTTACTCCGACCAAACCACCTACTCCGGGGGTTCGGGAATTGACTTTCAAGTCTTTGGCGTCTGCCGGTGCTTCTACTACGACTCCTGCTGCTTCTACAGCTTTTGGTAGTTCGCAAGTATCCAAGAAAACCAGCTGGACTATAAACAAATAAATCAACAAAGTAGTAGTTTTTCTTTCTTTTTTTTAATTTTTTTCTTTTCTGTTATTATAGTACTTTTTTTTCAATCACTTTTATATATATATATTGTTTATTTTGATTGTGCAGTTTCCTTGTATTTCTGAAGAATCCAACGCTCCTTTTTATCCATCAAAACAAAGTCATCCTGGGATTCATGATCGTATCCAAGCAAGTGACAGATACCATGAGTGAACAAAACCGGCAAACGATCGACAAGCCTCTCTTTATTGCATCTGCAATCTTGGACAATATACGGGATGGACAAAAACATATCGCCAAGATTAGTATAGTCGTCGACGTTTAAGCCATCATTTCGGTGACTAATTACAAGTTTTTGCTGCGTTTCCGGAGGGATTCCATACACCTGATGGAAAGGAAAAGAAAGTATATCTGTGGGGGTTGGTTTTCCTCGATACTGCTTGTTGAGTTGCTGGATATAATGGTTATCGACAAAATGCACTCCCAAGTCCCAGTTGGCGTAACCGCTTAGTGCTAGAATCTGGCTTATTTGTCGTTTCAAGCTTCGAAGTGGCAGCCAGACCGCCCTTTGTTGGTTGACTAACAAGACCATTGAGTGTATTTTGTGCAGAGAAACAGAATGAGGGTATTATATTACTTTATACGCATGTTGAAAAAAAAAAAGAGTTGGTGGCTCATAGTTGACGCAACAAAAAAAAATATCCTAGATTTTTTTTAGTATAGTGGAACATATGGGTGGCAAATTTTTTTTTTTTTGGATAACAAAAGATAAAACACATTTTCATTCTATTGTTTTTTTTAATAAAACTGTTAAAGGTACTAGGCTGTTGGGGGAAGAGAGGGTTTGCAGGACCTCTAGCAAAACAAAATACAAACTATATTTTTTTCCAAGTTGAAGGCCTTTAATTCTATCAACAGGAATTTGTATGATGTCAACGCAAAAAAAAAAAATTCTCGTTTCACAGTATGGCAACTCCATACAATACCTGTCAAACAATATGTAGCCATCCTATCTTTGTTTGTATGTGCTTGTTCATGTTGTGGCACATTTTTTAGAGAAAAAAATAAAAAGGTCAAGTCCGATTGTATATTGCAAATGCGCTAAAAACAAACACAGATCAACAAGCCAGATAACTGCTTGTTTTTCCAAGCTCTTATTAAAGTTTGCGTGCAAATCATGGTTAATCTAAAGCATTTTAATACATTGTCAATGTAGAGGCGTTGGTTCTTTTTTTTTTTCTTGGCAGATGAAAAAAAAAACGTGCAAAGATCATAACATTTTTTACAAGTCATCTGAAGCAAAAAAAACCAAACAAATCAAAACAGGTACATGCAGGCCATATGACGGAATAAAATTTCCTGCTTCTGTTTCTGGTTCAATCACAAGATTCTAAAACATCAAAAAAATAAAATCAGGTTTATATCCTATATCAACTATAGAGATTCGCGTGACGCATATGAGTTGTTTACATGTTTACATGTTTACATGGGAAGGTAAATAATTAAAAGACGCTGTATTCGTAAACTTTATCGCAATTATAAAAAAGGAACTACAAATATCTAGCGTCAACAGCCACTGTAATACAATATCAGGAAGAAAAGAAAAAGAAAAGAAAAAAAAGCTTGACGGACTAATTAAAAGTCTGCTTAGATTTCCTCAGTCTTGGAGTCTTCCAGGTTGGCTCTGGCGGAGCGAGGAGCCAGAGAAGGGTTGGGGAGGACAAAGAAGCTGTTATGGTGGCCAATAAGGTCCGAGGCAGCAATGTACCAGGCGATGAGAGCGGTGAAGAGACCCATGTAACCGCCGGCCTTGGTAACGTGACCGTTGCCAGTCCAGTCACCAGCACACAGGAGGATAAAAGTGATATCGAGGAAAGCGAACAGAAGGCAGAGACCCAGGTTGGTACGGAGCGTGGCCAGGAACAGGATAAAGGTCATGATAACCCATCCGAGCAGGAAAATACCGATAGCATGGGCCTTCACGTTACCGCCAGCAGCCGCCAGGGCCTCACCGACACCAAAGAACGGGGTGATAATCACACCATAAGCCATCCAGAAACCACCGAACGACGAGAAAGCTGTGGCACCAAACGTGTTGTTGCTGGCAAACTCCCACATGCCGGCAAGCAGCTGGCAAAGGCCACCGTAGAAGAAGGCAAGACCAGCTACGACATTGGGAGGAGAGCCGAACTTTTGGCCAATGCCACCGTTGTGCAGAGACAGCACAAATGTGGTCAGAGCAAAGGAAGAAAGACCCAGAGGTGCAGGGTTGGCAAATTGACGGAACTGAGGCATCAGGAATAGATTAAAAAACGCTAAAGCTAAAAGTAAAAAATTACAAAAAAAAAGTATGAAGTGAAGAATTAATAAAAAAAAAATATAATGAAAAGAAACGAAATACGGGTTCTCTCTCTATAGATCGGGATAAAAAAAGAGGAACTAAGTAAAAAAAAAAAGAAAGCAGACTGTAATACTACTCTTGCTTTGTTTGGATAAAAAAGAAAACTAGCGTAGCTTGGAAATATCGAATATAGAAACAATTTGTGGAGTGAGAACAGCCCGTCCCCCAGTCCCTCTTTATATACCCTTGCTAGCATCGTTTTGCACCCGCCTCTTTTTCTTTTTTCTATGCTGCCCGGTCGGTGCACCCGCGTTTTTCTTTTTCTTTACTTGCTTTCCAGCTGCAAAACAGTCCCTTGTCTTCCCCTTCTTTGGATCACAAGGCCACTGAAAAAAACAACCTGGTATTCTAGTTTAAAAAAATAATAATCCAGGCCTGTCAATTATTTTCTTTTTTGTTGTCGCTTGCGTGCTGTGCCTTGTCTTTCCGCCATGCCAGTCATTTTTTCCGCTGCTTGCGACGCAAGATAATGGTGCATCAGGAAAGCAACAAAATTACACACTGCAAAGAAAAAAGGCCTGGTCAATCCACCTTTCCGCCCATCCTTATCCAATCCAGTGCATCCTCTGTGAGTGGTCAGAGCGACGATAAAAGACTGAAGAAAAAAAAACACGGGATCGTTATAGGCTAAACACGGAATTCGGCTGGTTCTTGCTCAGAAGACGGATAAGGAATAGGGGGTGGGTAACGTACCTCCCTATAGACAACGCCCATATATCGCGTTGTTATTGGCTGAAATTAAATGTATACATCGTGTGCCTTGAATGTAGTTTATATAGCTTTGCTTGACAACGACACTTACATGTAGAAGCAAGCTTTTCTTCCTGCCTTTGTAAGACTTTAGTTGAGGTTTGGGATTAGCTTTTTTATTTTTTTTTTGCCAAGATGTGTACCAGCACAGACTCTTTTTATCGCTAGGAGATTTGCGCACATCAACAAGGACCGGCGCAGACAAAGCAGTACACAAGACGGCATTGCTAGCCAAAAAAAGACAGTAAAGGTACCTGGATAAGCAATTGGCCAGGTTCCCAGCGGCATTTTTTTCTCTGCGATAGAGCTTTCTTGGTGGCGGCGCATGGCTTGCCAAAAAAAAAAGAGACATTTTACCTGCTTACTGCGCTCTGTCTGCTTGTTTTTTTTTAATTCGTGGGAAGCACAATAGATAGCCACGGCTCCGTTTCAGTAAGCACAATACATGTCTAGAGGCATGGAAAATTCCAGGTGGTTTTTCAGATAATGCAACGCGTTCGTAGAGATAGCAATGCCTCACATCATTCTATCCAGCGATCCCGCGGAAACTCTAGCAGAGAACGCTCTAATCTAAGCACTTACCTGGGCATGTGCCGCCTTGCGTTATCTTTTTGTGCCAGTACAGGGCAGCGTCGACTAACATCGTTACACACAGTGAGCAACCGATGTTCGCTCTCTTCCTTTTGGAAAACACATGGCAAACGTGCCTGTCAAAAACATTCACCCAGGTTTGTTCTTTGTTTTTGGTTTGCTGGAGTTGCAAAACTTACGCAGGCAAAGCACATCTGCTGATACAATTACAAAAAAATCCTATAATATAAATTGGATTTCGACCAATCATTCCATCTGTTAGCTGCAAATCTCAAATCTCAAAGCTGCAAAAAACACACACACACGAGAACAAAAAAAGTGTCCAGCTGACCGCTGTTTTTTTTGGTACACTCGCAACAGCAAAAAAAAAAATTAAATATTATTTCCTTGCTTTTTAAACGGGGGTCCGTTTGTGGATCGGACATTCATGCAGACCGAGTGAATACAAAAACAGGTTTTATTAGCTTATTTATTTTAGCCTGTCTTGTTGCTCCGTCTTTCCAAACCTGGCATTTCCTTCCTATAACAGAATACAAAGCTAGTAAAAAATTTTATTGCAGAGCACAAATGTATGTTCGCAGTCCAGTCGCACTTCTTTCTGGCCACTGAGCGCAATAAGCTTGCAAAAGCAAACCTTGCTAGTTTGCCTTGGCGATTGCTTTTAGCCAGATTTTTTGCTCCAAGTCAATGTTTGATAAGATAAAGGGATTACCCACCGCTTCTCTCTTGCTCGATAGTTCCTAACGGAACAAAACGTGAGCCCTGTGAACAGACGAGATCTATGCAGAATCTTCTTTATTTTGTCCGTCTATTGTTGATCCGTGGTCTGTGCAAGATAAGGCACCGATCAAAGAGCCACTCATCTCTCAAACAAAAAAGCAATCACCAACTCAAATGATTTTTTTTCGGGTTTCGATTTGCAAGCAGACACACCAAACACACACAAAATAAATTCAAAGCGCAAGTTGGCTTTTTTGGTCAGTGTCACCAGTACTTTTACATGCTAAAAAAATAAGAGGTATACTATTCAAAATAATTTGCCGCATGCAGATTATCGCATATTCAAGCATCGCTTTCAAACCTCCAGAAAAGGACAGAACATCGAACGATCTTATTTGACTTGCAGATGCTCTTTGCACTTTTTTTATTTGTCAAGATGGCCCAGCTGACCTCCTCCACTGCTTTTTTTTGCCGCTTGTAAAATAATTCTTTTGGGAATTACAATCTTATCTTTGAGACATTTAACGAATCCATGTGCAAGTGTTCGTGTGTGTGTGTATGCTTTGGGTTTATTTTGATTTTCAATTTCCAAGAAATTCGCTCGGCTTATAGAAATTGCGAACAAAAAAATGCGCATACTTTAATTGTTCCTGGCAAGATATATTGTCGAGCTTTTGTCTGTCCCCGAGTTAAAAAAAGTGGTTTGTTGTTCAGATAAGAAAAACGAATTTACTGGTAAAAAAATACGCGCGCGCGTCTTTTTTCCACCATCTTATCTCGCCTCTCCAAAAGTATTTGATAAACTTGCATACTTTCTCATTATGTCTTGCCTCGTCTGTTGATTAGAAAATTAAATTTGCCTAGCCTCAAAAGTATCTACATACACACGCAAAAGCAGAAAATAAAGTAAACGGTCCAGCATAGCTATATATGTCTATATGTTAAATATTAAACTCAGAAGCCCCTTGCAGTCCCACTAATGAACAACAGGGTCCAGTCCCATCTCCCGGACTTCCACTACTGGGTATGAATGTCGGTGCATTAATTCCAAACAACTGGCTCGTGCCAGGTACAATTATATATAGGCGAATAAAGCAACAAATAAAAAATGGAATTGCGGAATTCCCCCTTTTTTAGCACACGACTTTTTTTGCCCCTTTGATGTACAAAAAAATTAACAGATACAAACGATGAACACCGCAAACACATGCCTTTTGTCGGTTCGGATATAAAGCATCTTCAGGAACTTTTTTCTTTTATTCCTTTATTGATGCTTCCTTTCTGAGTTTCTAATTTCACCGACCGTTTTCAGCATTTGCGCATTTCCGGCGCAGTGCTTGACGCCCGGCTAAAAAGTAGCCAATATGGCTATTCACCTTATTTGTCACTTAAGCCCTGCGCTATCAAACAAGCTTTTGGTATACAGCATTGGGAATCCGGCTCATGGCTAATTTCCAAGATAGTCGAGGGTTTCTTGTTTTAAACAAGGTGTAACGTGATCGCTCGACTTTATGATAACCAACTATGTTGAATTCTAACTGACGAACCTTGGATTTTTTTAAAGTGCAGAGTGCTTATATGATAACTGGTTTGTTAAAGCCGCAACAAGTGCTTTAAAAATACAACTCAAGTTAGTCAAATGCCGCTATCAAGAGTATCGGCCACATCGTAGGTTTTGCACTGATCCAAGTTTCTTTTTGTTTACTATTAATCAACGCTTCTTCTCGCTCTAAAACTGTGAATACACTTTTCACACTTCCCTTGGGTTTTTTGTTTGCAATAATGTTTTTTGAATACTATTTTATGTTTTTAGTAAACTCATTTAAAGAACCAGCAGCATCGCCTAAAGTGATATTTAGCAACGATTATTCGAACTGCTCCACTTTGACCGTCGCCAAAGCTGACTCTTGTAGGACCTCCGTGCTGCTCGTCGCATCACTTGAAGAATAATAAAGCATATAAGGTTTTTGGTAAAGTCGCATATATGTCCAAACTCGGTTGGAGAAAATGTGAGCAGAAAATAGAGTCGTGTAAGCACTATATTTATGAGCAGGTTATCATCATCGCCCAGATCAAGGGGTTTAAAAAAACACTTCGCCAAGGACCACGCTTATTGTCTTTGTACGGAAAAATGCCAAAGGCGGCAAATTTGTTCCGTGTAGAAAAAAGAACCGGAATAAACTTGCGAGTTATCGGCAACTTCCAAAACAATTATACGTATTCCGCAATCTGACCAAGATGTTCCCTACTAATGCTGTTTGGAAACGATTTAGCCTTGGCTTCAACAACCATGTGTATTGCGTCAATACCTTCGGTTGTATCATCCACACAATAAAGAGCGATGTCTGGCTTATGTCCGGATCCCCATACTGGACTGTTTAGGAAATCCTGGCATCTGTAGTGACTGTTTGGCACCCCTTGTTCTTTAGCCTTCTCTCCTATTGCCTTGAGCAGCATTATTAAACAGTTTACGAGTCGATGCTCCTGCTTGGTAGCACTATCGATGACCTTGGCCTATTGGAGGTAGCAAGCGTCAGGGTTCTCCATCGTTTTAAGTATCACTTGCTCTTTGGTAACATGTGGCCCACACAGTGGAAAATGGTCAAGTTTATCCTCATAGTCGGCGATAAACCCATCATGTTTTATTTTAAAATACAGCTCTCGAATGAATCAAGCAGTAGCGTAAATGAAGTAGATGTTGCGCAAAAGTAAAGAATACCGCACTCGCGATGGTTGTTCAACAGATGCTGAGAAACGACTTAATATTTATACACTTGACGACAGCGACAGTATAGCGTTTGATCAAGTGTTGCGCTAATTCAACTAAGTTATAATCTTTAATCATCAAAGCTTTAATCGCAATGGCAGCTGTTGCAATTTGAGAGAACACTGACCAACGATCATAGCGCCGCTAATGGTGACATCGGTGCTGCATAAACGCAAATGGATCATGCGGATGGGTACTCTGCTAGAGTTTCTGTATACTTAATTGTCTTTTGCTATTCTAAACAAAATTTTTTATTAATATTACTCATCTTCCTTTTGTTTTTCATTCTCGTGCCACTGGGTCTCCTGTATGCTCCACATCTGGCGGTACACGCCATTCTTGCGCAGCAGTTCCCAGTGCGTCCCCTGCTCAACCACTTGGCCATCCTTGAGAACAAAAATAATATCCACGTCCATGATGGTCCTGAGACGGTGCGCTATAAATATAGCAGTGCATTTCTGCTCATTAAGGATTTCGCGAATGTTTGCCAGAATCGACTGCTCTGTAGTAATGTCCAAAGCAGACGTGCCTTCATCAAAGAATAGGATAGGTGGACGCTTCAGGATTGCTCGTGCCAGCGCAATCCTCTGTTTTTCGCCGCCAGAGATCATCAGTCCACGCTCGCCAACCTGCGTATCGTACTTTTGTGGCCACATATTGATTGTCGAATGGATGTTGGCTCTTCTCGCAGCATCGTGGACATCTTCCAGACTGGCTGATGTACGGCCATACAGTATATTTTCGTATATTGTTGCGTTGAACAAGGGCATGTCCTGGGGAACCACGCCGATGGCTTTACGCAGAGACTGGAGCTGCAAGCTGTCCAAGGTCTGACCGTCGATCTCAATCTTGCCATTGGTTGGGTCGTAGAATCGGAAGATAAGTCGCAGAATGGTTGACTTGCCGCATCCACTGGGTCCGACAAAGGCCACCCGGGATCCAGGCGGAATCTCAAAGCTCAGGTTGCGCAAAATCGGTCTCTGTGGAACATACCCGAAAGTAACATTGTTAAAGCGAATTGAACCGCCGCTGAGCGCCAGCTGCTTGGCGTCCGGCTTCTCGGCAACCTCGGGCTTTGTCTTCTCCAGCTTAAACAGAGAGTCCATATCGATCACCGCCTGGTTCATCTCGCGATACACGCTGCCCAAGAAGTTCAATGGCAAAGAAAGCTGGAACACCAGTCCGTTGACCATCACGATGTCACCCACGCTCATTGTACCGCTAGCCACGCCCTGAGCCGCCATGTACATCATCAGGGCCAGCGAAGTGCTGAATATGGCGTTCTGTCCAGCATTGAGAATCGCAAGACTATCGGCTGTCTTCAGCGCAGCCTTTTGATACTTTTCCAGAGCCCTGTCGTATTTCTTTGCCTGGAAGCTCTCTGCGTTAAAGTACTTGACCGACTCGTAGTTGATAAGTGAATCCACAGCTACTGTGGCTGCCTCGTTGTCGGCTACATTCATCTGCCGACGGAACTTTGTTCGCCACTGGGTGACAGCCAGCGTAAACGCGATATAGACCGACATTGTCGCAACCGTAACAACTGCGTACTGTGGACCAAATTTGTATGCCAGGATCCCCGACACAATCCCGATCTCTAGCAGCGTTGGGACCAGATGCATGACCAGGGACGACAGGATAAAGCTGATTCCCTTTGTGCCCCTGTCAATGGCCCTGGTGAGCCCACCAGTCTCTCGAGATAGATGGAAGCGAATGTCCAGATCCAAAAGGTGCTTGTACACGTTCAGAGCAAGGCTTCTTATAGCACTCTGTTGGACATTGGCAAATATCGCATTGCGTAGTTCCTGAAAAACGACTGATCCCAAGCGCGCTGCCCCGTAGCCGATAAGCATCGCCGTGGCCACTGTAGATAGTGTGCCGCCGGCAGCTGCGATATCGATGTTTAGATTGTCCACAATGTTTTTGAATAGAATGGGCACCTGTACGTTCAGCACCTTGCTTCCTAGCATCAGGACAAGCGCCGCTATGACTCTTGACTTTGTCGCCCAGTCGCCTTTTGGCCAGACATACCTAAACATGCTCAGGATGATTTTAGCGCCGGCCTTGCTCATCGCTCCTTTGCCTTTTTTGTCTTTGGCCGGCGGCTTGGCCTCTGTTGCTGCAGATGGTGCTTTGATCGATGACGACACAGGTGACTGCTTTTTTAGCGGATCGACAGATACCTGCTGCTTGGCCAAAAGCTTGTCCTTGGCTGAGGTTCCAAACAGTCGTCGAACAGGGCGCTGAGCGGAAAACGTAGACTTTGCATAAGATGCTTGGGTCAGGCTGTGTTGCACGGAATAGGCTCTATCGTGTTGATATTGTTGAGCAAACAACCATGTTTTGCCGCTGGCCAAGCGCATGCGCGATGCCGGTGTTTTGGTTGGCAGCAGCCCACGGCCGAGTGCAGACACCAGAGCACTGCTGTTCGCCGGACTTAACTGACAAAGCCTCAAAGACAGCATAGTGGAAAAAAGGGCAAATGTGCTTGCGGTGCGTTAGCTGCCGAGGAAAGCACAGACCAAGCGTGGTTATTTCAAATAACACAGAGAATAAACACAGCGACCAACAAATAAAAAAAGAAAAAAAAAGGATATTATGTGTGTATGTGGGGAAAGAAAAGAGACACAAGAGAAAGCGGCAAAAAAGGAGCAATAATTAAGGGTTTACCAAGCTTATCTAACTGCACCGACACGAGCAAAAATAAAAGAAAAGGACAATTGTATGGCTGCGTGGTTTAGTCTTTCAGTTTTTGCTCGACTTGGAATAGGGCTTTTTATACCCGACCCTTTAGTTTGTTCTGTTCTTATCTGATTTTTTTTACACACAAGTAGCACAAGAGAACTCAGAAAGAAAAGGTAATGGAATTGCGCAATGAAAATATGAGTGCTTTTGGCGGCCCAATCACCGCACACGATGGGTTTTCCGCAAAGCTCATTGAATTTCGTCAGCAAAAAATCGCAATCCAAGTATTGCTAGTGAAATCGCAGCTCGGCTCAAAAAAAAACCACCTTCGAGTCGTCAGACCAAGACTCGTAAAAAACTCACTTCAAAGTGATAACAAATGGGTGAAAAAAAAGCTTGTGCAGCCTTTTTTACATTTGCAAAAGCTTTAGAAAAAACATATATAGACAATTCACTTCTGAAACTTGTTAATCGTATAATTATACAAAATGCGTTCGAGAATTCTTCGCGATATCAAGGCACGCAGAGCCGTTGTAAACAAGGAGCTGGAACGGACAATATGGCGGTACTTGTCACGGAATACGACGCTGGAGCCACAGATTCGTATGCAGGCCCAACTGGCACTGAATCGCACGCCTCGGGAAGCCAGTCCGTCGGCTATCAAGAACCGCTGCATTGTCACTGGCCGTGGCCGCGGTGTCTTTAACGAATGGAAAATGTGCCGGTTCCAGTTCCGTATGCATGCATTGAATGGTGAATTGCCTGGCGTTGACAAGGCTTCCTGGTAAACCAGATAAGAAAAAAAGAAGGGTAGTGGCAAACGCTGGCCTTCTCTATTTCCTTCTGCAGTATCTAGACAAGTGTCTTGTCTATATGCAGAACCTAAATAAAATTTTTATTAATAAAAAGAAAGGAATCTTAGAGCGATCTCATACAGTCGAATCAAAAGAAAAAGGAAAGCATTTTTGTTTGGTTGGTTGGTTGGTTGCTCGCTCGTTTATTTTATTTTTTGTCACTACCAGGTGGTGCGCGACGACTGCTTGGCAAGATCGATCATCTTCCAGCCATTGGTGACGGGATCATCAGCGTTTTCAGGGACCTTCGTGAAGATCGAGACATAGTGGCAGGCCTCAATGACATCCTCGGCACCCATGACGATCTCGCCGGTCTTTTTGTCGCGGAAAACGTTGTTTTCCTGGGTCTGGAAAGTAACCACAATGACAGGAACGTCGTTTTCCAAGACCCGGGCCGAATGGAAATCGACATGGCGCATATCCAGAATCTTGCAGTCGCTAATCACGCCCTGCTGGATCTGCGCAGTAAAGATAGCCGTCAGCACGTTGTAAGAAGCCTCAGAACACCACACCTTCAGCGTTTCTGCGTCGCTGTGCAGATAAGCATCAAGGATCTCAGGAATGATAAACTCGCGGCACTCGCGAATAAACTCCTCAAGGTTGAAACCAGGATCAATATTGTCTCTGATCTGTCGCAGCGCAGAAGCTGATTCGGTTTCATTGAAGAAAAAGCCGAAAACATTGCGCACACGATCGGTGACTGCTCTGCTGGCCTCGACAACAGGGTTTTCGCTCTCCTGGTAGTTTTTGCGCGCCTGGAAAATACCCTGCATCACAGAGTTGTTGGCCTTAAAGTTATCCCAGCTCTCCTTCCACTTGGCATCCTTATGAAGAACCACTCCCTCACCAGCGTTTTCATCAGCCTTGATAGCCCTCGTACGCTGGTACTCGGCAAAGGTCCGCGCCTTGTTAGTGCGATTCATGATCCTTGTTCTAGTACGCTGCTCCTTATCCCGGTATCCACCATACTGCAGAGACGCCTCGTCGACGTAGCTCTTGACATTCTTCTCCATTGACTTGTAAGCCTCGGTGTTGCGGATCGGCGCTGTGGCCGCTGATGCAGCAGAACCCATTACCTTGGCCGTGGTCTTGACCGCCTCGCCCGTAGCCTTGGTGACCGGGTTCTCAGAAACTACCCTGAATCCCTCACCCACTGCACCGCCTACAACCTTTGCGGTTTTGCGAATAGCCTCGGTACTGGCAGACGCTGCCTCTTTTGTCTTTTTCATTGCTGCTGAATCGCTGATCTTTGTGCCGTGGTCTCCCAAAAGCTTCATGTTCTCCTGAAGCTCCTGGTTCTCCTTGACCTGTCGCCGCACTGAATCGGCAAAGGCCTTCAGTGGGCTGATATGGCCGCCGTTGCACAGCCCGCCTGCTGTATGGAAACCGGCTATTTGAACACGGCCATCGTATCTTGCCAAGCGCAGAGCACTAGTACCCTTTACGCGCAACCGGAAAAGCGACTTTGTCATCATTTTTTAAAGCTGATATCTCGTCTACCTAGGCTAATAAAAATTACAAAAGAAAAAAAAAGAAAAAGAAAAACAACTTGGTTTCTACACGATTTGACTAAATAGAGATAAGGAAAAAAAATGGTAGACGAATTCAAACCAGAGGTGAGCTTTGCACAAGGTAAAAAAAAAAAGAAAGACAAGAGAACAGAGCTTGAAGAGAAGGACATGGAACATGTCCACGCTATTAAAAAAATGCTGATGCTAATCCCACTGATAAAAATGATTTCAGCCGAGGATCACCAATGAGATCAGATTAATGCGTCACATAAAAGGATTAAGAAGCTGCGAAGCACAAGGCAAGCTTGGCCGCTAAAAAACGCACATGTGACTTTACAGCTCTAAAAATGAAGCAAAAGAATGAGTTATGCATGCATCTTCATTCAAAATCGGCTTTCTTGCTTCATACTCGTCTGTTTCATTACAATTGTGGCTGTGCAGAACCACAAATATTTCAACAACAACAACAACGAGGAAACGAAATGCCAAATTTAAAGTGTCTGGCTGGTTCATTAAGCTTTTACTCCTTTCAAAAATTATTCTATTTCCTTTTTTGACCCTTCTCTTTTGCAATAGACTTTTTTTTATGCCTGTTTTCTTTATTATTTTTCCTTACCACTAGTCTATATACGTTTACAAGCTTCTTTTTTTAAGGACTTAATATTCGATGCATGATTCAAACGCCTGTTCACGAGAATGTACATGTCTATACTGCAAACCAAAATACCCGGACGGCTGCCAGGAGTAGATCGGATTGATGAGGCAGGCATCTATACATGTATACCAGACTTTTTTCATTTCATAAAATGTAATATAAGCATGTAAAGAGCGTGTAGTCATTCTTAATAGTATTTAATTCAACACTAGAAAAATATTCGTATGAATCGATTGGAAAATAAAGCCAAGGAACGGAAAACAAAAGAAATAGCACAAAAAGCATATTTCCTCTAGTTTGGATGGCCAAAGAATTTGTAAAGCGAGTCACCATAGGAGCTTCTGATGCGAGAAATAAGGTACTCGATGTTTTGGTTACCAGCAACATCTTTTGCAGCGTCGGCCTTGATGGTGCTAATATGCGCCAAAAGAGAAAACAGACCACTGCGATACTGCGACGAATCAACCGGGCTGCTTAATTGAGCCGATGTAAGCCAGTCATCAAAGAATATAGCCATTTTGCCATATGCAACACGTTCCTCCATTGAGTTAATTTCGGATTGCGACATTCTCTGGATCATCGAGTATATCCCGATCTTTTGGGCCGCTGTCCATGCTGCTGCTGCGCAGCTTGCGAACGCAACTACCGATAAAATCTTTAGTTTCATTTTCAACGTTTATTCAAATAGGATAAAATATATAATTTATTCGGAAATAGGCGAATCATTGAATTGTCCAGCAGAAATATTGGCGAGTGCCTCGGCTATATTTTTTTTACTCAGAAACTACACACATAAGAATCCTTTCAAAACCGGTGCATGTGAATCTCTGAAAACAGACATAGAGTTTTTTGTACCCGCGCACACGTTATATATTTATTAATAAAGCCAGCAGGCATCGGGAAAAAAAGTAAGAATAGACGACGGTGTAAAAAAAACTACCTCACATTTTACTTTTTTTTTTTTTTTTGCGGAGAACACACACAGGCTCGTTATATTTCAAAAATGGTCTTATTTTTCCTGTGCATGGGAACAGAGTAAACACACGGTTTACATTTTGTGGAGAAGTTGTCTCTTGCAATAAAATCGGCTGATTAGCTGCGTTATTAAATCACGATCACTTGCTTGTGCAAATGTTTACAATAACAGGAATGGCCAATCAGATTCACTTGAAAGGTAGCAACCTACTACAGAGAAAAAAAAACAAAAAGTAAATAAACCCCCCGAAAGCACGGTCTACAATAAAGGCTCTTCTGCTTTATTGTACAACTACCGTTGGCATATATTTTTTTTTGCAATATTCATTTCAATTTACAACCGAAACTTTTCACTACTGGCCTTTTAACCATAAGAGCTTTATTACGTTTGACAAATGGACCCACAGAAAAGACACTCTGACTCCCAGCTGACAAGTGGTACACCAAAAATTCCAAAGACCGAGCAAGTAGAGGGCCTGGAGAGGACAGCTGGCCGTCCAAAACGCAAGATAGGAGGAGTGAATAAGACGCATAGCAACTGTAATTGTATACATAGTTCTTTATTTTGACTTGCTGGTTAAACTTTATTAAACATAAACAAACTAACTTTTATACCGGGCCTGCTTTCAACATTTGTCTTGTAGCTGTTACATCTTATGACGCAGTTCAGAGAGAAGCTTCTAGCACGTCGACGTCATTAAAGGCGCGTGCCACACACGCCAACGCTAAATTGAATATAGTCTCGACTAATAAAGAGCTGCGTGAAAAGCGCGAGGCCGAGGCAAAGGAATGCGTAGAGGACAGTCTTGTCAGAGACGCCGCGGTTATTGATGCTGCTGTTCCCAGGGACCCAGACACGGCCAAATTCGCGAGCAAAGTCGCTGATATGGTTGTAAAGCAGCTTGAAACGATCATATCAACAAAGGACATGTCAGCGGAATCTTTTATAAAGTGGGTCGGGCAGGACACGCAGACGGAATCAGACAAGCCAAAGTGGCAGCGTGAACCGGACATGTATCCGCACATTTCCAGCTTTTTGCAGCGTGTGCAAGAATACATCAGCGCTGCCGCTTCCAGCCTATCTACAGAAACACAGCCTATTCAGCAGGCTCGTACATTGATGACATACGAGGGGGCCGACAAGAACCCGACTGGTAGCGATGACTACACTCGTATAGACTTTGGCATCAAGCTAAGCGAGCTCAATTCCGATTCTAAGCATGAAACACTACAGCAGAATGAGAATGCTATTCCCATTGCCGATGCTGCTGGAAAAGTCGGAGTTTCGACATGGCCAATAGTCAAGGAGCATATGGCACCACCACCACCACCACCATTGCATCGTCGTCATTCGCCTAAGACAGATAGCAAAAAACCAGATTACAAGCACATATTGGCAATCGTTGAAGCCAAGCGTTTTGAGAACGACCAGACAAACGCATTCGAGCAGCTGTTCATTTACAACCGCAATCTCTATGCCAACCAGCTGAATCGGCGCTTTACTTGGGGGTTTACAGTCTGCAATAGCATCGTGCATGCCTGCGTTTTCAGTCACAACAATATTTTTGCATCACCAGCGATGGACGTGTCAGAAGCCGACGGACGCAGGCGTTTTGTGAATTTACTTGTGAATATGGCATTTTGTGAGACCGACATGCTAGGGTATGACCCCACGATTCGAATCGATCCCGAACAGCATTGCGGCGAGATAGACGTCTACGACGATTCCAGCAGACAGGTGCATACGTACAAATATATTGCCACGCTTCTCAGCTCAACCAGCAACTTTGGCCGGCATACCAGATGCTACTTGTGCGAAGACCCGTCTATACCTGGTAGCAGTATTGTGATCAAGGATGCGTGGGCTCATGGCATAAATAGCGCATCTGCTTTGGTCGAGGAAAGGTTTCCAGGCTTGAATATATCTGAGCAGCTCAACGAGCCTAGCGCAATGCCCGTTGCTTTTAAAGAACAGCCTTCTTCTAGCAATGCTCCTTTTGCTCAACGCGCCGATGACCGTGATGAGATAAAGTACATGCGCGAGATTTCTCAAAAGCTTGGTGATGACCCAGAGCTCAAAGGCAAGTTTCCGATGCTGAAGCACGGAGGCATAGTCCACATTCCTGGCATTAACACTGCTGACAACACTGCGACAGCTTTTGAAAGATTGACATCAGGAGAGACACATCACCGAGTACACAGACGTATAGCAATGACACCTAATTGCATGCCGCTGCAAAACATAAAGTCTGTCGACAAATTGATCGTTGTTGTCGCCGATGTGATGATAGTGCATAACGCAATAGCCGAACGGTGCAGTATACTGCACAGAGACATATCGATATACAACATTATGTATACCAGTATCTCAGACGATATTGTTCGCGGTGTTCTGGTTGATTTTGACTGCGCTAAACGCACCGATGTGGAGGAGGCAGCTTTGCGGCCTGAACGCACCGGGACGTTTCCCTATATGAGCATCAACAACCTTTTGGCCAGCAACGTCAAGCGCACGCAGCTTGATGACTGGGAGTCGCTTTTATACGTGCTGTGCTGGCTTGGAACAACCGGGATCAATAAGGATGACGAAGTAACGTATGAAGAAGCGGCAAAATTAGCAGTTGCTAAATGGCAAGGAGCCAATGCAGAAAGTGTTGCGCTAGCCAAGCGTGGTAACTTGTCTGGTCCGCAAGTGTTTGAATCATCTATTTTGAGCGAGTTTCTCGACGAGAGTGGATATGGTATTCTGAGTGATCTTGCTTACAGCTTGTATATGTCCTTATTTTTTAATAAGAGCATTTCTGTGCTTGCTCATGGAGTTGCCAATAACACCACACGTATACTTAAGAGCTACGAAGATAGTAATGTTGTGTCAGTAGCCGAGATTGACAAACATGCTACGGTCGGAACAAAGGGGCGAGTAGTAGACCCGTTCGCTGTGCGTGCAAAGCCAGAGTTTGAAAAGAAAATTGTCAAAGACCTGCTCGAAATAATCAAGAAAGCGCGAACTGATGCCCTGCTCAGAATCAAGGAATACAACTCACTGCTTTAGAAAAATAAACAACTTTATTTCTTTCTATTAACAAATATGTAATGTTTATCATATACCTTGAAAGTATTAAGGCATACTCGTAATGTTTGCAGGTTTGAATCGTATTTCTTTTGGGGGTTTATTTCTATGAAAGATTACTGAGGCGGTGTGGCCTATTCAGCCTCATTCCGCTTTCTGTTGCATACATTACGTTTTCCTATTACGCAGCCAATGTATGTATAACTCTTAAATAACTTGTTGAAGTGACTAGGTCACCCGAAAACTCCATTGAAATCTTATTTTTTTTGGGTATTTTTGGTTTTGTTCAAAGGCCAATGAAATGAATTATTTCTTTTTAGTGCAAAAATATTAGGTGCAATTATATTGGCGTTGCCAATTATCCAAATGCAATTTCCCTTTGCGCCAACATATCATTCATAAACAAGTCTGGTTTTTTCTTTTATTTTTAGTTATATCCCACGAGGATATAGGAATAGATATAAAAATAAAGAGTATCAAAGGATACTGCGATGTATATAAATACCAAGCGACTCTGGCCATTGATGTTGCATATTGTTTATTTGTTTTTTTGTCACATACTTATTTCCAAATTACTTTTCTTTCTTGTTTGATCCGAGCAATGAAGACTTCTGCCGCGTTTGCCACTTTTGTGTTTGCAGGAACTGCTTTTGCTGCCGCTATCAGCTCGCCACCGATTATCAATCTTCCAAAGGAGACGTCTGCAGACGAAAGCCAGCATCCCTGCGTCGACCATGTGTGTCAATCGGACGAGGTCTGCGTAGAGGAGATAGTTAGATGCTTTGCTGCGCCCTGTCCACCGATTCCTACCTGCCAAAAGATTACGCGCGAGGATTAATTACAAAAGTATTGAGAAATATATATAATTTTTTTTTTTTCAACAAGAAATATTTTAAAGAAAAGAAAAAATTAATAAAGCTGTCAAACGACACATTTATGGAAGAGCGTTGGCATAGTGCTTGCCCAGGAAGGCCATCTCGCCACCATAGCTAGCACGGTTAAGGACAAAGAAGCCATCGACCAGACCATCAACGCTGTTGCCAGATTTGCTGCCAATGGAGTTGATAGGGCCGGTGAGAATCATGGTCTCGTTGCGCAGCTGGTCCCAACGAGGGTTAAAGTACTGGACGATAGCCTGACGACGCATGTTGAAGAAAACGGAGGTCTTGGTGCTATCGGCAGAGAAGGCAATGTGCGACCAGGTGTTGGGAGGAAGGACAATCTGGGTGTTATACCTGTTGCCGTCCTGCTCGAATGTGATAGTGGGAGAGGTGCTGTTGCTGATCAGGAGCTTGCCGTCGCCAGATTCGAGAAGAACAGCGTCGGCCTTCTGGTCACCGTTGGGCTTGACCCACATGCCGATGGCATAGGGGTAGCGGATGCTCTCAAGAGGCGTGGTGATGTACGAATCGGCAGTAAGCTGGACAGCCTTTCCATGGCCCTCGCCAGCATCGACAACCTTGGCGCCGTTGTTGAGCTTGCCATCGTAGTTGTTGCCAGAGTCATCCTTGACAGCGCCGTCCTCAAAGTCGTAGCTGATAAGGAACTGACCCTTGGACTCTGGGCGACGAGTCAGCGAGATTCCAGGAATGTTCTCGCGCAGCTTCTTTGCAAGAGGTGCCCACTTCTCGTAAGCAATGTTGTCAGAGTTCTTGGCACCGGCCCACAGCTTCTCAGCATAGACACCAGCAGCCTTGGACAGACGGTCGTAGAGCTCGACACGGGTGACAGACTCGGAGAGGAAATCGATCCAGCTGGCAAAACCACCACCGGTAAGCAGAGGCTCATTGGGGCTGGCATTGCGGCTAGCGTTGGCGCGATCCAGGATATCAAATACCCAGGGCTCCCAGAGCTCGTAGACCTTCTGCTCGTCAATAAAGTCCTCGTACGACTGCGAGCGAGGAACCAGGTAGCAGTCGGGGGCGTTCAGGTTGGTCACCTTGTGGCCACGACGAATAAGATCAATAGGATCCGAGTAGGTCCAGTCCCAGTGCACAGTCTGGATATCGTTGTCAATGTTGATTGTGCCAGGCAGCTGCGTGTCCGAGCCCCACATGCGCACAGTCTTGTTGAAGTTGGCTGCAATAAAGTCGTGCATCTCGTTGACAAACGTGCGTGCCAGGTCGCCCTTGGTAGCGTCGTACTCGTCAGCACCAATGCTCAGATGCTTGGCATCGAACCAGCCGGCAAACTCAGTCCAAATGTCCTTGGTAAACTGCTGGACCTCCGGGTTACCCAGATCGAGCCAGTCACCTCTGGCAGTGTCCTTCTGGATAGTCCAATCAGGGTGGAACTTGGTGAAGGCAAGCGAGTGTGCGGGGAGATCGATCTCGGGAATCAGATCAACACCACGAGTCTTGATAAAGTCCTGGTAGTCGCGCATATCCTGCTTGGTGTACGAGACATCGGCGTTGGCGTACTTGGCAAACTTTTCGTTGTCAGATTTGAGACGGAAGCCAGAGTACTTGGTCTTCCAGTCAGTCATCAGGTTCTTGGTCTGCAGGCCAGGGTTATCGTTAAAGTGCAGCTGCTGCGTGTTGTACTTGAAGAACGAGGTCATTGTGACATACTCCTTGATGTCAGACAGAGGAACGGGCTTTCTGGCAATATCGTGCATGGTCATACGCTCGTTGTAGTTGGGGTAATCGCGAGCGCTGCCCTGAGGAAGAGCAAAGTCGTTGTCGTCGGCCAGGATCAGCATCTGCAGCAGAGTACGTGTGCCCCAGAAGGCGCCGCGCGAGGTCACAGCCTGGATGGTGACGCCCTTCTTGCCAATGTCCAGCAGGTAGCCCTCCTGGTTAAGAGTGGAGTCCTTGGCATCGGCACCGAGGGTGAGGAAAATATCGTCCTTCTTGCTCTTAGAGTCGACAACGACGGTAATATCGAGACCAGTGACCTCCTTGATCTCTGCCTTGAAAGTGGCAGCATAGTCCTGCAGAGTCGACGGGTTGACCATCACCGAGTGCTCAGAGTCGAGAGAAATGCCCTTGGCGTACTTGGGGTCAATGACCAGACGGGTGCTCTTGCTGATCTTCCACTCGCCCTTGCCGCCGTCCCACTTTTGCAGACTAGGAATGACAAAGGGGGTGGGCTGGACCTTACAGTCGCCAGAAGAGGTCGCCGATGGGCTATTCTGGGAAGAAACATCAACAGCGTTGTAATCGGTCTTTGAAGGAACAGGGTTGGCCATGACGCTCACGGCGCCCATGGCAGCAATGGCGGCCAGAAGGGAAACACTAACACGTCTCATTATAATTTGACAAGGAATAAATAATAAATAACAAATAAGGGGTAAAAAAGATTATGTAAAACTAGTACAAAAGGGGGGAGATATATGGGCAACCAAACAGGAGGAAAAGTATAGTTGGGTATTGAAGATTCGAAATTTTGCTGATGCCTCGCGTTGCTGGCCTTTTTATACAATAGCTTCTGGTTTTGCCCTGGATCGAATGCAAGGAGGGGGGACACAGAGCACAAAGTGTTGAAGCTGTCTGTACTATCTATTGCTAGGCATTTTTCTCTCTTTTGCTTGCCAACAACTCCTTGTTTTCCCCTCCTTCCTCCAATTGTTTTCTAGGAAAGCAATTTGATGATTAATGCATTGCTGAGTGGGAGGAGAGCGAATGCCGAGGAATGTTGATCCAGTCCTTAACGAGATTGTTTTTTTTTAAAAGGAGCAAGCAAATAAAAAAATCGAGTGCATCTCCATGTACACAGACGTTGTGGAAAATTCGTTTCAGAAAAAAGTGCCAAAAAAACCTGATTATGCTAATAGCTGAATGTAAAAAGTACGAAAAAATGACCTCCATATTGACCGGATTTGAATCGCCACAAAAAGCAATAGCAAAAAAAAATCACTGGAACAAAACCAAATTGGTGCAGATCAACAAGTGCAAGATTCCGCCAAAAGCGACTACAGCAACGCGCGTGATTAGCCTGTTGCTTTCTCACACTTGTGTTTATGGCGTGCATGAAGAGATGATGCACTTCTCTTTAAACGGCATATCCGCTTGATACATATAAAGAGGAAGAAGCTGAGATGCCCAAAAGGCAAGGAAGTAAAAATATAATGTGCACTTTTACGCTGGTGTGAGAATAAAAGATAGCACATGCTCTGCGCGGTAAATCCAAACTATCAATGATATATTGTAGAAAATAGAAAATATCGGTATTATCGGGGGATCAACAGCACCAAACGGAAATTGCGCACTGATGTACTTTATTTTTTTTCCACCAAAGAATAAACCAAAACGGGCATATTCGCGGCCTAGTCCGCCAGCACTTGCACAAGGATGGACCGCTGATCATATTCCCATTGGCAACCTATCACATGCGCAAAAGCAGAAGCGTTACAAACCATCACATCTTGTCATTTATACCGCGTTACCGCAATTGCAAAGTGCCGATTTGGCAGCCATGTGCGAAAAAATAAAACAAAAACAAAAACAAATGAAACCACGGTAATGGATTCCCATGACCCGGTGTCAAAGAGCATTGGCCGGGTGGAGTTTTTTTCCGGCATTTTTTTTTTCTGCAGAAAGAAATCAACAAAAAAACTGTCAATGTTATTAAAACGTTAATCTCGTTGTGTTGTATAGAAAGTTGTAGACATCAAAGATGCGCACAAAGCGCCGTTCTATTGACCGAAAAACTTGTGTATAGAATCCGAATACGAGTTTCTTATACGCGAAACCAGAAACTCGAGATTTTCCACACCGCCCTTGTCGCTTATCGCTTCGGATCTTGCCGCATTGACGTGCGCAAGAAGCGCAAAGAGTCCTTCGCGATACTGCGCCGAATCGACTTGGCCGCTGAGCTTGGCCGAAGACACCCAGTCGTCAAAGAAAATGGCCAACTTTCCGTAGATCATTCGTTCCTCTGTCGAGCTTGTCTTGAACTGCACAAGCTTCTCGACCATCGAGTAGATACCGATTTTCTGTGGAAATGTCCAAACAGCTGCAACGCCGCTAGCAAAAATAACAACTGGTAGTAGCGCATTTAACCGCATGTCAAATGAATCAGTGGATGATAATAACACATATATGTCAGGACTAAAAAATGCGCGCTCAGTCAAGCTCTACTGGTTAAAAGGCAATATTTGAATATGCGTTTGCATGGATGTTTGCCATTGTTAAGCGCAATTTGCCCGATGTGTGATTTTTAAAACGCAAACACAGTGGTAGAAATACGATACAGTTGGAGCATGAGTATGTGAATATTGATGTCTATGTATAAGCTTATGAGTATCTTTTTATTTTTGTGGGAGCGATGAAAAACTGTTTCACTGTGGAAAAACAAAATGGAAAAAAAGGACAAATTCTCCAGGGTTACTGCATCATAGAGTTTCAATAGCCTGTTGCTGCTACTAAAAAATGTGTATCGGTCTAAATATGTCAGCAAGAAGACCCCCCCACCCTTAACGTATTATTTCAAGTCTGTGATACCCGACAAATGATCAATCTTGCATATGTCCAATGCTTCAAACGCTAAAGAAAAGGGATCAGCAGACCATCTGTTGTCGTCGTCGTCAAGCTCCACAGCAACTCGATGATAGGAGCAGTTTCTATGAGGAAACGTATAAGAAGTACGCATGTCCTTGTTGACCAACAACGCCATAAGAAGACGCAAAACTCCGCCATGTGTGCATATAAACACATTACGGTACTTTTTCTTGCAAGCTTCAGCAAGGATATCGGCAAAGGCGGCCTGGAGACGCGCTTTAGCTTCGTTAGCTGACTCGCCCTCAGTTACTTTGGCTTCCAGGTTACCTGCCTTCCACCCGTCACTCACTTGCTGGACTAAGTGTTTACAGCTTTTGTATTTCTTTCCATCGACTATTCCAAACGATATCTCGTGAAGTCTTTCTTCTCTTGAAACAGGAACACCAGGACACAACCGGGCTACAATATCGGCTGTTTCCACTGCTCGGTCCATTTTTGAAGAAACTATCCAGCCAAGTTGTTTATTGCTCATTTCTCTGGCTAAATACGCTGCCTGATGACGACCTCTCTCGTTTAGGGACATGTTTACAAGCTTACCCTGCATAATACCACTGGCATTAGCATCTGTTTCGCCATGGCGAGCCAGGTAGATAACAGTTCTGGCCATTATATATAAAGTATGCCTAGCAAAAAAAAACCTCTGTTGATACGATTGCAATAAAGTTTTTATTTTATTGAGAAAATAATCACAACCAAAAGAGAAGAAAGCAGCATTAGAGAGAGGCATTGTCAACGTTTTGGTTTTCTTTCCATTTCTCACGCACAAACATTATGTATAAATGCATATAAAGCACGCCTATAATGAGCACCACATGACAATAACCCATATAAATGCAAATCATATACAAAAAAACTCAATCGATAGTTCAATTATTTTTTGTTTTAGCCTAATCCTCTAACCAAGTTGCCATAAAACTCTATATTACGCTTGCCTCATTAATTATAAACAAAAAAATTGCAGATACTTGGAAGACACAGTCCGATAATGGCAAAAGAACTCACAGCAATTGAATGGCGGTCAGACCAATGGCTGTTTGTAAGTATAATCAAAATACAAGAAACCAAATATAATATTCAGCTTCCAGCTCACATATATACGTTTATTTAGCCTTCCTGTTGTTCCATTCTTTCTCTTAAAAACCCAACAATATTCAATCTTTATAGCAGTTTGGAGGTCTGAGACCAGACAACGTTCTAGAGTATTTCAGTCAGTCGCCATTCTGGGATTCCTCCAGCAACAACGCTATTCTCAAGATGCAGACACAGTTCAATGATCTCCAACAAGCGTCGTACAATCTGGCATCGATGGTCGGTATAGAATTCGCTGTTACGCACCAAGAGCCACCAGCACTGTTTATCATCACAAAGTTTAGGAGGTCAAGTCCTACAAAGGTCGTTCCCTTGGCTGTATACTATATTGTTGACGGAAACACTTATGAAGCACCGAATCTGTACTCTATTATCTCTACAAGAATGCTCAGCAGCGTTAAAAAAGTAGAAGAAGCGTTTGAGATTGCCAGGAAACATTCCGAGTTCCATCCTTCGATCGGATATTCTTGGAAAGAAACTCTGGAACAAAAAAACACTCGCAAGGCTGCTCTCAAAGACAAAGACTCTTGAGCCACGCCAGTTGATACTTCACTTTTATATTTTTGTTATAATAAAATAAAGTAAAGTTTAAAAAAAAGTATCGCTCGGGCTTATGGCTGGCAGCGGTCCTTGAATCTGGGATACAGGCAGCATTCTCTGACAGTGTAGCTGTTGGTCAGCCAGGCCAGGAAACGCTCAACGCCCAGTCCAAAGCCGCCATGGGGGCAGGATCCATACTTGCGCTGGTCAAGGTACCAGTAGTAGGGCTTGGGGTCAAGACCCTCACGCTTGTAGGCAGCCATCAGCGTGTCGTAGTCCCAGATACGCATGGACCCGCCAACAATCTCACCAACGTTGGGCATCAGCAGATCGACCGACTCTGTAACACGGAGATCGTCCTTGGTCGGAGGCATATAGAAGGCCTTGATAGGAACAGGGAAGTGGGTCAGCAGAATGGGCTTGCCAATGGTGTCAGTCATATGGCGCTCGGGTGCCTCGGGAATATCATCGCCAAACTCAAAGTCCTGGCCATCCTCAGCCCGCTTCACGCCATGTTCGTTGAGCCATGTGATAGCGTCGGCATAGCGCATGCGGATAAACGGCTCGTTCATGGGCTTGAATTCGGGGTTGAGCTTTTCGATCATCGCGCGGGTCTCGGGCTCTGCCCAGACACGGTTGACAACATCCTTAACCATAAACTCGATGCCGTCAAGCAGCTGATCGAAAGAAATAAACGGAATCTCGGCTTCGCAGTGAGTGTACTCGGACAGATGGCGGCGAGTGTTGGAGTTCTCAGCACGGAAGGACTCGTTCATGGTGTAGACGGCGCCCATGGACGGCAGGCAGGTCTCGAGATACAGCTGCGACGACTGGGTCAGATACGCCTCTTCGCCATAGTAGTTGAACGAGAAAAGCGTCGAACCGCCCTCGACCTGGGTCTGCACCATGCACGGAGGAGTGACCTCGGCATAGCCAACACCTTCAAAGTGATCACGGAACGCGCGCATAACACGCGAGCGCACCTTCAGCACCGACGAGGCTCTGTCGCCACGGATCACCAGATGGCGCTGGTTGAGCAGAACCGACGGATCAGAGTCCTTATCGAACAGGTTGCTGACAGCCTCGTCGCCGCCAGGCGCCTTGCCAATAACCTCCCAGAAGTCAACAACAAGCTCATGGCCGTCCGGGGCAGTCTTGCCCTCGGGAAGCTCCTTGATCTCGCCAACAATCGAAACGCTGCTCTCCAGGGTCAAAGTCAGGGCGTCGTAGGTGTGGCACAGCCGGTTGTTAAGCACGCACTGCAGATAACCAGTGCCGTCGCGCAGAACAATAAACATCATGTCCTTGCCCTGCACGCGCAGACGGCTGACCCAGCCGTTGACCTTAACACGCACGTTGCGGTTCTCCTTGGCATCGCGGATTTGGATCGTCTTGGGCTTAGGCAGCGACGGATCCTGCGTCAGCACAACCTTTTTGCTCTCCTCAAGCTTGCGCTGCTCCTCGGCAAGCTTAGCCTCTCTTTCCTCCTTATCGCGAGCCTCACGCTCGGCCTGCTTCTTGGCCTTTTTCAGTGCCAGCTCATAGGCGTTCTTGGCCTTCTTCAGCGCAGAGGGTGTAATGTAACTGTACTTCTCGTCGCCGGCCTTCTTAATCACGATCTTGAGTGACTCCTGGGCAGCCTCAGGCTGACTGGAAATGTGGCCGACAGCAGAGGCAGCGGACTTGAACGGCTTGTCCTTGTTTCCACAGCCAGCATCGTCAGAGCCGGTGGCCTCGTCGACAAAGATAACTAAGTTCAATAAAGCATAGAAAAATTGATTAGTGTTGACTTTGCTTATTCAGAAGGGAATTCCATACAGTGGGAAGGGGTTTGTGTACTGGAGCAATAACACTTACGGTCGCTTATATCCAGTGTGGATAGCTTGGTGGCAAGTTCTTCAGCAGACATTTGTGCAAAGAAAAAATAGGAAGTGAAAAATACTAAATTCACAAAAGCAAAAAAGAGAGCAGCAGTGAAATGCCAGAAAACGAAAAAAGGTCTTTATTAGTTGTCAAAAAATATATTAAAATAAAGTGAAAATGGTAGAAAAAAATTTTGTTGTCGCTAAATGCGTGAAAGGGCAGGAAAAGCCAGATCGTTTTATAAAAACCGAGCTTTCCTTTAAAAGCCCCCCTTTACAGGATTTGAGTCACTAAAACTCTCACGTTTCTTTTTGATCGATTTTCTGCATGTCTCTGACAAAAGTCGTCCATTTCGAAGACTTGCAATTAATAAATCCGAATCGTGGTTCACAATACTTCTATTGATGTACGAAACAGAGCACCCGGCAGGTAATTTTATTTACTTTGGCATTTATATGTATTTTGTAACTGAAAAAAGCTGGCTTTTACAAGAGGACATAATGGAGGAAAACGCACTCTTACAGAGACTCTGGTGGCTGGAAGTTTGGATCATCTTTGGTCTACGAAATCAACACAAGAGACAAAAAAAGCAAATAGTTAGTAAGAACAATGCACCCAGTGAGTTTAAATATTGCTGGTTTCAGCCCTCAAATAAAACAAAATAAATATGCTGTACCTTGAACTGCTTCGACCACATCATCGACGGAATCCATACACGAGGATACAAAGTACGCTGTTCGAGATCTGCCGACTTTTTAAACACAAACCCGACTACTGCCGCTGCACCGAGTCCAATAATCGCTGTGTTGCGCTTCCACGCCTTGGGCTGCGCCCACCAGCCACCAGATGGCGACCATACGTGCTTGGGATACGGCTTATGTGCGGTTCCACCCTACAAAAATCAATAATAACAAACAGGGGGGTTTTTTAGTCTCGATTATGCCCCCTATTACAAATGCCGAAAATTGTCGCTGCTGATTACTATTCCGAATTGCCTATGAATCCTAGGTTTTAGCCGAAATAATCGCTGACGTACCATTTTGAAAATACAGAATATAACAAGTGTAATATAAACGCTAAATTAAGCAGAGAATAAAAAAAGCTGAAGTAAAAAGCAGAGCTCGATTTCAATGTCGAAAATGAAAAGCTCCAAATTGTCTTTCGTAAATAATAGTACACAGTTGTAAGTGGTCACGTTATTTTATTTTTTCTAAAGGAAAAATGCCTTATCTCTGCACGATCAGTAGCGATTAAATCACGATCAGCCGATTAGTTTTCTGTGGATTAGCCAGAGCTCAACATCAAATGTCAAGAAAAGATTGTGAACTGAGAAGGAAAGTTTATATGAAAAAAAAGGGGTTGAAACAATATCGAAACATGTGTAAACTCTACGTTGCTAGGGGGTTTTAATCTCGTTTAATATCACTGCGGACATACAGGCGGGAACTCTCGACTTGTAAGTGGCTGCGGAATCCACGAGCGATCAAGAGAGTCCAAAAACGACCATTCGGGCGAAACCTCCGTCTTGAAGCACCAGAAAATCCATCCAGCACCACCAAGCTCGTATGCATCCAGCTGGGCTTCTGCAAACCTCCTCCGAGCCTCATTCTCTCTCCCCTGGAGCGCTGGCTGTGGCAAAGCCAGAGACCATTCACCAACGATGATCGGGAAATGCGTCGAGTTTGTTTTCAGGTCTCGCCCGTTCTGGCAGACCAGCCGCAGATGGTTTTCCAGCGGCCAGTTATCGATGTTTCGGTCGAATACGTGGTACAGGTGCGCATCAAGGAACGCGTCAATGTACTTGTTGTTCCAGTCCTGCGGCCAGCGTGTCTGCCACCAGCTAAACTCCTTGAATCCCCTGTCGATGATTGATACCACAGGCGGTACCTTCTGAAGCCCGTTTGCTATGAGTGTATGGCCTCCGGTGTCGTAGTCCCACAGCTGGTTAAAGTCCAGAGAATCTATAAAAGGCTCGTTAAGCAAGTCTATCGCATCCACGGTCTCGAGGATAATCGGGTCGCTGGCAACATATCGAAGCATGTTTTGCAGCGCCTTTTTAGAGGTATCCACGTTCCGCGGGTCCTTGGTCCAGTTGACACCGTTGGTGGACCCGGAGTTGTCAAAGCCATTTTGGCTACCAGGCGCAGTATGCATGTCGGGAATGACGCGCAGACCGTGATTTCTGGCCCAGTACACCAGTCTTTTGAAATAAGGAAGGCCGCCACGAACGTATCCTTCGTCAGAATCCACAAACTCCCAGTGGCCTATCGGAATGCGGATATGAGTGAGCCCAGAGTTGGCCAGCCGCTGCACCTCAGGCTCAGAAATCCATGTCTCCCAGTGCTTGCGCATCAGCTGCAGCGTGGCATCGGGGCCAAGACGATTGCACAGCTGCAGATAGTCGTTGGGCTTTGGATCGGGTATCGATGAAATAAGCGATGGCGTGATCCAAAACTCGGGGACCAGGAACCCACCTATGTTGACACCACGAACAATTCTGTGACCATGATACTCCATCCCGCTTCCCGGATTCTGCCGCATGTCCCCGGTCACATTCTGCGCTGGCACGGCTCCCGCTGCGCCTCTGTGGCAGTCGTTACACGCAATGCGAATTGCACCAGCAGCACCCGCTGGCGGCTGCATCGTGCTGTGCTCGTTGGCCGAATTAACTATTCCAGTCGACGCTACACGGCTTGCAGGGGTTTCGGTGACCAAGGGCGTTGCTGGCTTTAGAGATACAGTTGTCTTTGCGGGCATAGACACAGATGCGGGTGCTGGTGCGGATACAGTTGTACTTGCAGGCGCCAGCGCAATTGATGGTGATGTGGTTTTCAGTGGTTTTTGAATAGCGTGCTTTTTTGTTTCAGCTGGTTTTTTGCGCATCGGCGGAGAAACATTGGTGCTCACAACCGATGTTTCAGGCTCAATAGCACTGCTACTGTCGATTGCGGATTCCTCTGTCTGATCGTCTGCCGCTTCCACAGATGATAGTGATAGCGCATCGGAAGAGCTGCTGGCCACAGGAACTGGCCAACTGTCCATATCTGAAGCCGGATCCTCATTTTCTGATTGCTTGCTCAGCAACGTATCTGATTCTGCATCTGGCAGTCGACCGATTCCGGGTCTTCTCTGGAACGGTATTACAGGTCCCATTCGAACAGGCTTGGCATTAAAACTCGTATCGTCTATATCATTGGCACCAGCTGCTAGATTGTTGACCACTGGTGCTGACAACACAGGCGCTGCTAGCAACGGTGGAGTTTTGGGATATGCGTATTCTGCTGATGCTGCAGGTATTTGTGCTGCAGCCGGCGCTGCTGGTAAAAGATGTACGGCCGGAGAAATCATGTTTTGTGTTAGATCAGGAACTGCCAGCTGTGCTTGAACAGGGGTTAAGCCCAGTGGCTGGCTGTTGCCATTAACATACTGGAACAACGGCTGATATGCTGGGATGGCCATTACACCGCATTGCTGCACCGTAACAAACACGGCCAAACGACCAATACCGCAAAGCTGCATATTATCGCTGGGGTCGTTATAAGACGGCTACTGGATGCAAAAGGATATGTATTGAGAGCAAATACTTGAGATTATTTTGCGTAGTGATATGGCCAATCCCGTTTATTGGTGAGAAACAAAGAATCAAGTATATAAATAGGTATACTAGCCAAACAAGAAAAACAAAAGGTATTAGTAAGTGGTGTAAAATTAAATAATAGGCATATACTGTGAATAAGCATATATGCTTTATGAATATAGACTCTAAAAAATATTTCAACAAAAAAAATAACGGAAGAAAAGGGAGCTGTAAGGCTACTTTGGAGAATAGAATCCACAAAAAAACGTTATTGAAAAGATTGTTCCTATTCAGAATAACGCCATGAAACCTATTTCTCCCTTCTCAAAAACGTAAACAAAAAATCGAGGGAGTTCTTTGAATAGTATATTGTGCCTAATCGAATAAAGAAACGTAACTAAAATCGCCAGCTGAAAAAAAAGCAAAGACAAAAAAACTACAAATTTCTATACTGCTATCGCAAGCACACAAGACCTATAATTTTAGCCGATAAAATATTATTGGCATATTGATAAACCCCGTTTGACAGATTGTTTTTTCTTTTCATTACTAATTTTGAAGTATAGAATTAGCAAGTATTCTTGAGACACCAGTGACTAGGGATGTTCCAGCAGACACAGTAGGAAAAACTCAAAATCTGTGCTTTTAAAGACTGATTCAGAAACTGCTTGGCACGCATGGTTTAAAAAATAATTAAAGGCGGACTGTGAGGAGGGGGATGAGGAGATGGCCTAACCCTTTAAGCAGAGGTCTGTTCGTGTGAGTCTCAAATGTTTGCTAGTGGATTTATTGCTTTTACTGTTGCTGTAAAAGCAAGGCTTGGATAAAGGGAAAAACCCACACAAACTATAAAAAGGGAACGATCAAGCTAGTGCGTTAGGGAGGGGGAAGATGAAAATAAAACGCAGTAGTGTTTTAAACGTAATGCTGGAGAAATAAAATGACAACCTCCATTGAATAAACGCTGTTCGCTAGTCCATGCAAGCGTCAAACACAGCAGTAGAATCGTGTCTGGGTCAGATTTTAGTATAATATCTCTGAAGAGGTAATTAAAATCCACAAGAAAAGTTTAATCGATTAAAAAAGTTAAGAAGTGATACTTTAAAAGAGCACAGCGACCATGGGTCTTATGGCGGACAGATATTGAATGTGTTTCCAAATGGCGGGCTTGGGATTATTCCCTCTCTAGTGAGTCTTATAAAGTCCCAAGAAGCGGCATTCTCTGCCTTAAAGTTCCAGAAAATCCATCCGCTGCCTTTTTCATATGACTGGATCTGAGCCATAGCGAATCTTCTCGCTGCCTCACGTTTTTCCCTGCTCCAGTAACGCAGATCTTCTTCGCCATGGCATGTCACTCCAGGAACTACAGGCCGGACTGTCTGAAATGAGCCATCCCATCTAGCTCCGCGCTGGAATCCATTCAGCCACCGCGCACAGTCGGTCGTCGCCAGACTGAACTCGCCGCATATCGTTCTGACGCGCTGGTTGGACTGCCTTATCTTGATGCCGCTGTCACACGCCTGCGAAATATGACCTTCAGCAGAGAGTTGGAGCTGCTCTTGTGAAAAGACATGGTAAATGTGAGTGTCCAAGAGCGAGTCTGTGAGGTTTTGAGGAACAATCGATTCCCATTCGGCGTCTGGCAGGAACGCGTCGTGAAACACAAGAGCTGCTTGGGGAGCTACCGACTTTACCCGACGGTAAGCAAGCTGGTAGAAAAGCGCAATTGTGCTTTTAGGGATTCCCCAGTTGGCAGGCTCGTTGACGGCCTGAATAGCAACGACGTTCAAGGGGTACTCGTTGGCAATCTCGGCAAGCACGCCCAGCGCGTCCAGGGTCCTTGGTATGTCGGTTGGGTTCTTGGACCATTTGATGTCTCCACGGCGGCCAGAATTGTCAAATCCGTTTTGAGAACCAGGAACGCCGTGCAGATCCAGGATAACTCGCATGGCATACTTTTTGGCCCACTGCAAAACTTGTTGAAGATAGGGGATTTGCCCTTGAACGTAAGGCTCATTTCCGTTAGGAGCGAGCGCCCAGTAGCCTATTGGAATGCGAAGCGTGTTAATATGCATGGACGACAGCGTCTGGATATCTGATTCCTGGACCCACTCTGCCCAGTGCTGGTGCAAACGACGCGAGCACTCCTCCTTGCCCAGCACAGCACAAAAAGACCATTCATCGACAGGTGCGTTGTTGGGAATGTGGTTCCACTCTCTGAAAATTGAAGGTCTAATCCATGGCTCCAGAACCAGAAAACCGCCGATATTTACTCCACGCACCGTCTCGGGCGCCTGCTGCCCTTGTCTTTTTACAAAATCAATACTGCTGGTTGAAACTACGGTTGCTTGGCCAAACTCGATCACTGCTAGCAATAGCAGCAACAGCGAAAAGAACGCAGATTTTAACTTGATCATTTGTAGATCGACGACTTGATGTTCGGGCTAGATAAAACCAAGAAAGAAAAAAATAAAAAACAAGTTTAGTGTAATAAAAATAAAGAATACTGAAAACACTCGCAGCATTCAACAAAGAAAACAAGAAAATTTTATATACAGAAAATAAGCAACCAGATAAAAATGCATCAGAATGTAGAGATGTTGCGCAGCCCACAAAACAAACCGGTCATGTTGGAATGTCGTTGCCAGCCTCATTAATGTTTGGTCCCTAAATGTTCAGATGGCGGTTTTGTTGATTGGGCAGCCCGTGTCAAGATCAGCTCAGTCTGCAGTAGAACTATTGGTAAAGGATGACAAAGAAATGCCAATGCAGTAACGAGCAGCATAGTCGTCGTGACAACACAACAAAAAATTAAATGTTTACATCAACTGACAAAAAAATAAACAAAAATAGCAACGGAATGCTCGGAAACGCAAAAAATATACCTTATAAATATTGCTGACAAGGAAAACAAATTAAAACTATCTAAAGCACAGCTAAATAAATTGACTGAAGCGGATAAAGTTCTTTATATACCCGGTACAGATATCTTCTTGGCGTTTAAAGCTGCAACATATAGTATCAAAAATTAAGCTCTATAGCAGACGCATACACGATGGTCCTTGATTTGTATTGTTAATATTTTGGTTGAGTTGGTCGTTGTTGCTTCATTAAATGCCTTGTATTTACATAGCAAAGCCTCTTCTTGCGTCACAGCGCTTCCATTAGTTTAATTCAGTTATCGTTATCCTTTCTTTGCAACGTGGCGTGAAGTGGCAAGAAACTATCAAGTTAATAAAAGTGTAAAAGGGGGATTAATTGTATGCGTGTTGCAAAATAACACAAGAAAAACAAAAAATTCAAGACCTTGTTTACAAGCACAACAAACAATAATATCAATAACAAAAGCAGCAGGATAATGAGAGAATTGTCAAAATAAAAAGCACATCGTGTAAAAATATATAATGTATAGAGCTGGTAAATATGTAGATAACAAAACATTCAAGCAATGGCGCTTATTCGTGACACCAAGGCGAGTTGATCTTGATGTTCCATCTGTTGCTGTCCAACGAGTATCTCGAGTAGTGTCTGTCTGTTGGTGGATTAGGGATAAGGCCGTTCTGAGCAAGCTTGATATAATTCCAGTCGTCGGCATCCTCGGTCTTGAAGTTCCAAAAGAACCAGCCACTACCTGCTTCGTACGCATCCATCTGTGCCTCGGCAAACTGCCGAAAGAACACACGAGTAGAAGAATCCCAAGCTGCTATCGAATTCTGACCGGAGCATGTGGCACCCTGGTACACCGGGCCATTTTTCTCCCACGGCAGACTTCCGTCCCATCTCGATCCTTTGCCAAACCCGTTCAGCCATTTGGCACAGTCCGTAGTGGCAAGCGACCATTCGCCAGTGACTGTCCATAGCTTGTTGTTGAAGTTCCGTACATTTACCGCGTCTTGGCATGTAGCCTGTAGATGGCCGTCGCGAGAAAGCGTCAGGCGGCTGCCCACAAATACATGGTATGTGTGGGTGTCGAGGATTACGTTTTCCCAGCCAGATACGTCGTAATCGACCCATTCAGACGGTGACACAAACGCATCGTGGATCACCATGATTGCGTGCGGGGCAATCTGGCGGAAGCTTGTGTAAGCCCGCTTGTAAAAGTCGATAATCCCCTGTTTGGACAGACCCCAGATTGCTGGTTCGTTTACCACTTCGATCGCATCAACAATGTCTGGATACTGAGCAGCAATCCGAGCAATTTCCTCGACAGCATAGATCGACCGGTCAATGTTTTCCTGCGTCTCCTGCCAATGGATACCGCCGAGCTTTCCAGAGTTGTCAAACCCATTCTGCGAGCCAGGGACCCCGTGTAAATCCAGAACCGCATTCAGATTGTGTTTTCCGGTCCATTCGATGACTTTCTTGAGATAGGGAATCTGGCCCTGTACATAAGGTTCTCCATCTTTGACAGTAAACGCCCAGTAGCCTATAGGAATACGGACGTGGTTTATACCGAGCATAGCTAAAGTTGCTATATCCGACTCAGTGACCCATGTGCTCCAATGCTTTTGCAAGCGAGACTCGCACTCGCTTTTTCCTAGCGCAGCGCAGTAAGTCCACTCATCGACAACCTGTGGGTTGGCCCCCTCCCATTCTTTAAACAGCGACGGCTTTATCCATGGTTCCAGCACGAACAGGCCGCCAAGATTGACTCCTCTAATCACATCTCCGCTTTTGCCAAACCTTTTTGTCATTCCGGCTGGCGATCCTTGCACATTGGATATAAAAGACAATGTAGCCAATATGGCACCTGCTATGCGCATCGCCCTCATTCTTAGCTAGACGCGCAAATAATACAAGATGACTATATATTAGAACAAAAGACAAAGAAAACAAAAAACTGTTAGATATGAATTAATAAAGACTTGGTTCGATGACTAGAAGGCAAAAGTAAACAAGAAACAAACTATCATATTGCTAAAAAAATCTAGGGAAATGGCTACAGCTAAAAATGTACAATTAATTGCAAAAAATAAACTAGACAAGAAACTACTGAAGAAACCCATTTATCCATTCAATCTCAGCAAGAGTTTTATTTTCTTGAAAACAATATAGAATATTAAAAAAGGATGATCAAGCGTGTGTGAGGTTTATAGTAGTAAACTCGGCAGTCCACTCGGAAGAACTAATGTAACCATACATATGGAACGGGTGATTGCATATTCGCAAAAAAAAAGATATTTGCCATTCCCCTCATTGAATTGCTTACTCATTATATTTCAGTTAAAAAAAAGGGAGGGAAAAACGGCAAGGTTGAACAAGTCCCCCGTGGGCATTGAAATTTAAAACCAGATGGACAGCAACAACAACAAAAAAAAATACATGGTTTGTTTTATAAGTAAGGATTGCATTCAAAAATAGTACTCTGTGTCTTGCCATACATATAAAGATAATATAAAAAGGCGGAGTAAAAAAATTGCTTTTGGTCATCATGGTATTTTCTAAAAAGAGAAATATGATCTGAGATGCACATGCTACTGTTAAATTTTTTTTCTCCACACAGCATACCTAAAAACTTTTCATTAGAGAAAGAGCAAAAAAAAATTTATATGATAGCAGCCTATGCAAAGCGAACAAGCCATGAGGAAACGTTTTTAATCAATTGCACAGGGAAGATCATTGGAAGCATGGATAAATTGACCTATTTTTTTGGCGCAGGATATTGTTGAATTCTAGCGAGATTAAGGTCTAGCAGTGCCTAAACGCAAGATGCAGCAAGGAAAAAGGGTGATAATTTTTTTTTACAAACTTACACTTGTACTTGAATAAAAGTTTAAAAGATTAATAAGGAATTGATTAAGAATATATAAGCGCTGGTGTTGAAAAGGATGTGGATGTCGTTTTTGGTATAAATTGCTGCTCATATATCATGTTTCTATTTGCCTTATATATCATTTTCTTGAGCAAAGATTAAGACCAAGAATAAAAGTAATGTGCCGAATTCGGATGTAGGAATAGGTGTATACATGCAAGTCCTTCTCTATTTTGCACAAAAAAAAATAGGGAGCGAGGAATAATGATATGCGTGTGTATGTGTGCATGTGTGAAGGCAATAAACAAAGTCGGGTGTATGGACTTGTCTACTGATAATTGTTTCTAAGAGCTCTAGCAAAAGCCCATTTAAACCTGGATATATGACAGGTGCTCAAAAAGCACGCGCTTAATATATAATGCTCACAAGATTGCAATTAGCAAAAAAAAAACTAGCTCTAGGGTTTAAAGCTGCTCCATATTACCGACTGTAAAACATTGGTATGATGATCTATCAACTTTTTCATTTGACCTTTTTATATAGTCTATCGCAAGCAAAAAAAATATAAAAACCACACAATTCAAACTACTAAACGATAGTGGTCGTATGGCATTAATGCAATATTTAATAATCCGAGAACAAGTCACACTAGCCGAGTTTCATATCATCTGTAGACATTCTGTCATATGATTCAACATTCCTACACACATAGCACCATCTTGTAGCATTGTGCGACTGTGAAGCTACTTCAAAAAAGAGGAATCTCGTCTTAGTACATGTCTAGTTTTTGCTATCTGTAGCAGAGCTGCAATCCGCATGGATGCTTGCAGCAACGTCGATCCATTCCAAGGACGTGATAAACTCGTCATCGTCCACAGCCGGAACCCGGTCATGTTCCCACACTACAAACCCATTAAAATTTTCCACAGTGAGCAGTTCGCGTTGCTCAGACTCATCGGTAATTTCTGTTTCAAATGCCGAATCATGCGTATTAGTCGACACTGCTGTCTCTATAACCACGTGTCCGCTATACATGATGGGAATGGCGATTTTGCGACCAAACAGCTGACGACCTCTGAAAGATGCTTCGTATGTGCCATTCGTTTGCTCAGTAGGTATAAAATATGTCTCTGTTTTGGCTGGTCCGTCGTATTTAATTGCACAGGGCAGCAGATGTAGGTAACTGGGGCTGGACGTTGTTTCTTCGGTGCTTGGGTTGCTTGTGTCTCGGAGATTTATGATATCGTTAGGCTGACCTAGTCCGTTAAGTGCCATTTTTGTATTTAATAAATACAACGCAAAAGTGTTAATTCAAACAGTATATTATGAAAAGAAAAAGAACGAGAATGTTTAAGCGAAAACAATACAAGCCAAAGCAAAATCAGTAAAAAAAATACACAAAAAAATGGGCGCAAAAGTGGATAAACAACATTTATCTTTATAAAAGTATGGGCTGCGAAATAAAATAAAAAAACTACGCGTTAAAACCCAAAAAAAAGTATCAATTTTCAGAAATAAAAGGCTCATTACACGCTTTAAACAGCCTCTGTGCCTTCTGATCGCCGAAACCAGGACACATATTAAACTCATCTACCGTAGCATTGGCGATGCTTGTAAACGAGCCAAAATTAGACGACAAGGTCAACACATCAGTTTTATTAACCGACCTCACACTAGTCAACGCGTTATTCACCCTAGCCATATGTGAGTCCTCAACCCTCTCTTTGATAATATCCGGCAGTCGGTTTTCAAACATCTTGAGCGACTCTATATATCTGCCAGCCTCTTCCAACGACCAAGCAAGCAACATAGTCATGTCACCAAGTAATGCAGTCCGGTTGATTTCTCGTAAAGGCAATTTGGAGTCTTCAGTATCCACATGTACCAAAAGTACACGTACACGGAAAGATTTTCCCAATGCACTGATTCTTTTGTCGATGTATTCGGGATGCAGACGATGGTACTTTATGCTAAGAAATAATACGCATGCGAAACGACCGACGACAAAATCAGATAGAATCTCTTTGCTGTAGCTCCATCTCACGTTTCTTATACAAGCCAGCAATGGATTGCCACGCTGAACATCGTTGACAAGAACAGACTGGTTGTAGGATGGTCTGGTTATCGATGCGTTGGACTGGTTATTGTTATTGTTATTGCTATTGCTGTTTGATGTTGCTGTTGTTGTTGCTGTTGCTGTTGTTGTTGTTGCTGATGTTGCTGATAATGGAGAAGTGCCGGCTGGTTGCGCAGTTTCAGGTACTGATGTTTCTGCAGGCTTTTGAAGAGTTGATGTAGACATATCGATGCTTATCTGCTGCATGGTTTCCATCGGAGCAAGTCGCTTTTCTACCTCCAAGCGGCTGTTCTCGATTTCCTCAACCGTGGGGATGTGAAACCTCCTTTTGGGCTGCTGTTGCTGCTGGCCATTTGAGTTGGGATTGGGCTCTGACATTGTTTTATTTATATCGTGGTACGTTTACGGTATGGCTATGCAAAACAAGAAATTGAACAGCGGAACCAACAAATGCTCTTTGGTTATTTTTTGCGTTTAAATTACACTATATTCATCTGCTTTTTTCCGCAGCAGAGAACTCATAAAAAGCAAGATATGGGGACTGAGCACATGATAGTATTAAAATAAACCACTGTTGATCAGCAGGAAACATGAAAATGCCGATCTGATTAATCCGAGAGAACGCATTCGTCATTCCCACTCGGTACAGATATTTTTTATGGTTTCAAAGCCTATAAAGGCATTAACCGTAAACACGAAACTTCCGCTCTCTATTGCTAATTCTTTTGCAAATTATATTTAACCTCAATTCAATATTTTTTATTTACAGTAAACCTCAACCTCAACAAATAAAGTCGATAAAAAGTAAACACATGGCTTATAAACTTTCAGCAACGCTAGCTGGTCATTCGTCAGATGTGCGTGGTCTAGTTTCGCAAGGAAGCGACCTGCTTATATCTGTCTCACGCGACAAGACGGCGAAAATATGGAAACGCACCGGGCCAAACGAGTTTGCCGACGATACCACGCTGATAGGCCACCGGGATTACGTAACCGCTGTGGAAATCATCCCACCAACTTTGTCTTCTCCCAACGGAACCATAGCAACTGGCAGCAACGACAAGAATATTTTATTATGGGATCCTACAGATCCTGCGCAACCACTGAGCACACTGAAGGGCCATACAAGCAATGTGTGTGCGCTGACAGCATCAAAAGATGGCACAGTCTTGGTTTCCGGGTCATGGGACAAAACCGCAAAAGTCTGGATAAACGGTCAATGCAAGCATACGCTCAAGGGCCACGAGCAGGCTGTGTGGGCAGTTTTGGTTTTGGATGACGGATCTGTTCTGACTGGGTCGGCTGATAATCTCATTTGCAGATGGGTCGATGGAGAATTGAAGCAGAAATACCAAGGCCATACCAGCTGCGTACGTGCGCTAGTGGCACTTCCTGACGGACGGTTTGCTTCGGCAAGCAACGATTGCACTGTGCGAATTTGGTCACTGAGCGGTGCCTGTGAGACTGTTCTGCAGGGCCACACGTCGTTTATCTACACGCTGAGCGTCTTGCCCAATGGCGCTATTATATCTGGCGGCGAGGATAGGTCGGTGCGCGTTTGGAAAAACAACCAGTGCGAGCATTTGATAATGGTTCCCTCTACGTCGGTCTGGGCATTGGCGGGACTTGATAACGGTGACATTGCGTGCGGAACCAGCGATAGTCGGATTCGCGTTTTTTCAACCGACCCTGCTCGACTGGCGTCTGCCGAGGCGTTGATGGTTTTCGAGTCTGAAAACGCGTCGTTTGCAATGAACAGGAAAACAATGGGTAACGTTGACACCAGCAATCTGCCTGGGCCAGAGCGTCTGGAGCAGCCAGGCACCAAAGACCAACAGGTGATTATGGTAAAAAGTGGATCAGATGTCGAGGCCTTCCAGTGGAGCCAAAACGAGGACCGGTGGTACAAAATCGGCCAAGTCGTCGACGCAGCTGGCCAAACACAGAAAAAGATGTTTGACGGGAAGGAGTACGACTACGTATTTGACGTCGATATTCAGGAAGGTGTACCGCCATTGAAACTTCCATACAATGTCACTGAAAACCCGTATTCTGCCGCGCAAAAGTTTTTGGAGAAAAACATGATGAGCCTCGAGCACCTCGATACGGTTGCCAATTTTATTATCAAAAACGCCGATGGTGTGCAGCTGGGAAGCAGTGAGCAGTCCTCGTATGCTGATCCGTTTACCGGCGGCAGTCGGTATGTGCCTGGCCAGTCAGCAACCCATGGCCAAGCATCCTCGGGCTATGGCGATCCGTTCACCGGAGGTAATCGTTATGTCCCTCCCGGCTCGTCAAATAGCCAAGCTGGCATGGGTGCTTCATCTGGTTATGCACCGCCAAGCAGCTACGCGATCAACAAACAAGGCAACGCGACGGCTATTGTCAAGAAGCTCTGCGAGTTCAACGACCAAGTATCGCAGACAAGTGAACTGGCACTAGACGCTGCGCAGATAAAGGCCATTCAGGAGATGGCATCCGAGTTGGGCAGCAACTCTGGTTCTGGTGTAAATGAAGCCGCATACGGGGCACTGCTAAAATCAGCAGTCGTCTGGCCCAAGGAAAAGCGGTTCCCGGCACTCGATCTTATTCGTCTTGTGGTTGCAAACTCGAGTCTTCCGATAACATATACGTTTAACAACCAAGGATTTGTCGGCTCGATCGGCCAAGCATCGGGTTTCTTTACTCTGCTAGGAGAGTCTAGTGACAAGGAAGCGCTTTCCAAGGAAGACGAAATCAACCTGATGATGGGTGTACGTTCGCTAGCCAATGCACTGGCCAACGATGATGGTGCTGAGACTGTGTGGCAGTCTCGTAAAATGATCCTGGATGCGCTGGATGGGTCATGGATCCGAGCTACAAACAAGAATCTGGTGACAGCTCTTTCTGCGCTATACCTAAACATGGCGATTCTGACGGCCAAGAAAGGCGATGACGACCAGGGTCTTAATATTTTGTCTGCGGCTAGTCGGTTCCTGGCATGCACAGACAACGCAGATGCGCAGGTCCGTCTGCTGGGTGTTTTCGGTGTTTTGGCGAAAAAGTTCCAGCTCTGCAAGGATAGTGCACGTATACTGGGTGACGAAATTATCGTGATTCTGGGCATCCAAGGCAAGACTGATGCTGTTAAACAGGCTGCTAGAGAACTAGGCGATTTTTTGAGATAATAGGTTTTATTTAACCGCCAAAAAAGCAAATTATAGTCTTTGCGGCTCAGTTAAACAGCTAAATAGCGAAATAAATTGCAGTTAAAATGTGCGGTTAACAATTTTGCTGCATATCGTGGTATTTAAATACATTCAAAAAATATATACGTGCATTTTTCTATTTCGTTGTCATAGCATCTTTATTCATTTTTAGCGATACATGTAGATATAGATAAACGTTCTACCAGAACGGTCCCCCGCAGGCGTAATAATAGTCTTATAATTGAAGTGAAAACAACGTTTGAAGCTTTTATTATAAAGCGCTGCGAAGCAAGTGTATCCATTCTTGTATTGAAATAAATTACAAATTGGCTTGATACGTTGGATTAGACCATCAAGCGTGGTTTTCCCAGCTTCACAAGACATACCCGTGATACATTTCGTGGAAAATGTAAACAAGCAAACAGTCTAAAGCTGCAATTTGCAACTTTGCACGCACTGCTTGGGTTGCCGATGACGCTGTTTCGACGCTGGCGTCTCTGGGTGTCTTGACATTATACGATAGAACATATTTTTTGCTGTATTTATTTTTCGGACGGCTCAGGCTCTCATTTGCAAGGGGATAAACAGAAAGGTCGTCTTATCGACAAGATCACGAAGAGCTTTTTTTTACCGGCTACTCAAAAACACATTGGCCGAATTGCTGGTTGATTTTCCTCCTATCTCTCCAACAATGGGTCTTTTTCGGTTCTAAAGAGGCATAGATCCGGGTTCAGATAAGACAGGTGCCGTATCCGGTTAGCTCGGTGTTTTATTCTTTCAATTGAAAACAAAATGAAATTGTGCGTATGTTGCGGGTTTGGAAACAACCAGGCTACTATAAATAACCAAGCAGATCCCCGGAACGGCGCTTTGGTTGCAGTTGCAGTTGCAGTTGCAATTGAATAAAGCGTATGTCCCGTTGGTTCCAATTGTAGCGCATCTTTTTATTCAAAAAATTGCACATTTGGTTCCGACGAATTCATATTTTTACGGAGTGATTGTCTTTTATGCACGGTAGAATGGCGCAGTGAATTACACATGCTTGTTGTTGATCGTGTCTTGCATATAATGATAAACAAACTACGGCTGAATGAGTCAGAATACGGGAAAAATAAAAAATCAACCATGGTTTCTAATGTGTTTTTGTGCCCGGCCCCTTCTACCTCATAGATCTGCTTTCATATGGCTTTGAACAATGTAACAAAACATACCAGAGACACACGCGGTGGTTATTGTACAAATAAAAATGCTGTGAGCAATGGTAGATAATTTGTGCGAATATGCGTGTAGGTCTCTGCACATCGCTCCTTTCTAAATTACACAATCGGCGTTTGAAGAAAAGGTATTGTTTTTGTTTGATGAGCAAAGCATTGCAGAGCATTTCGCCATCCATCCCAGCTTTCTCTCCTTTTTTTCTTTGCCAACCTACCCATCCCGCAGCCTCCATTAGACAAAAAATCATCCCTCCAAGATTTCTCAAATCCTATATAAACCAAGGCAAAAACGCACAGGTTGTTTATTTTTTTTTTCCAAGAACATATTCAAAAACACAATTTCTCTTAAAAACTTTAGCGAATTCATCACTCTCCCACTCGAGCGGCGCCAACAAGCTAATCATCCGGTGCCTTGTCCGTTTTTAAAGCACTTTTTTTACGGCAGCTTTCATACGAGTGTACTCTCGACAATGATATTATAGACAAGGATACTTCGAGCTCTGTCGTTTCAAACCGGTGTGCTTCCAGCGGTGTCATTCTAAGCGAGGCCAATTCTATCATACTGGTTCTCAGCAAAGCCATCTTCGACAGAATCGTTATGGACAAAGGATATCATTAGCCACATCGTTTCGGATAGAACTATTTTCAAATGGAACGGTTTTTCGGCAGAAGCATTTTCAACAGTCGGATTTGGACGAAAGCGCTTCTTCAAACAGGTTTGGGATTTCCTGGAATCCTACCGATATGCTCAAATAATAACGTTCGACGGCAAGCTCATTATTTGAGCATATCGGTAGGATTCCAGGAAATATCACGAGCCCCTTTTATATTTTTATGAACAAATGTTAAGAAACTTTTCGGGTTATTCTAATTTATTAAAAAATAACAATTAAAATAAAAATGGAAAAGAAATAAATGAAAATAGTAGTGGAAAATGGCATAAATATATATGAACCGTTGGATAAGACTGGAGAGATAATGGTATAACTGGCTATTTCTTTAATGTTTTTTCATACTTTTTTTTGTTAATGAGCTAGCAATATTGAATAAAGAATAAAAAACATCGCTTTTTATTAGTTATTTTTTCTAGGCATCAGGGATCTCGCATAACAGTTTTATCAGCTCCGGTTGGTGTATAGACGACGCCGAGCAATGAATAAGATGTACACACATACTCTGTTTAACAAACTCATCGCAATAACATACATTCAAACGAACATCCACGATAGCCTTGGAAACCAACTCACGCTTCGTAGCCAAACAAAACATATCTGGACCAAGCACCGTCGCTGACATTTCCTGTAAACTATCACACAATTCCGGATGTCCCATTTCAACCGAATCCATATCAAACGGCACCGTTTTCCATTGCTCGATATCCGGAAATACCTCGACTCGTTTCTCAATATCGGGTAGAATCTCTCGACAAATATAGTACAACAAAGAATCCATTCTGCTAGCAGGCGGACGACTCAACATGGTCGACCACAAAAGGTATCTCCATCGACTAATAGCATCCAAACTATATTCAAACTCACGGATTTCTGCCGGTGTCTGTGGATCCCATCGCTGATAATGATCAAATATATAAGAGTGCATTCCGGTCAATGTCCTGATACGCATAATATCCTTCATCGAGTTACGATAATCGTATCGCAAACCAGCAACTGCTTGTCTAATATTATCTGTAAATATCTCCGGTGTAGGTGACCGCAACACCGTAGCCCTAAGTCCCTGAGTGACGTAATATTTACCAAACCGAATATCCCATCCACTAAACACATAAGCCAATTGATCACATAGCGAAATAGAATTGACAAACAATATTTTGTTCGCATTATAATCTATCCGACTAACCAGTTCCTCCATCCAACTCACAACTAGTCTAACCGATACAGCAGTGGTGACTAAGAACGATACAGGTATAGGACATCCATGACGTTCGTAAAACAGAGTCCAGAGCTGATACCCTTCTTTGTCAAAAGAAAAAGTAGCGTCCAAATAACATGCTCCGGAATCATGATCCAAATACCATTTCCACATTTGTTGCTGAAACTCTGTCATAAACGCCATAGATAATCCATACAAAGGATTAGATGCCCTAAACCGTTGATCTCGCGGAATAGGAACACGCGACCCCTGCCAAAAAAGCAACATATTGTTGTTATCAATCACATTGGTCCACTCGTCTATGGAAAACCTCAGTACCTTGTTCAGTTCTATTCTGGTTTGCAAAACCTTATGCTGCAACGCCCGATGGCAAGCTGGATTAGCAAAATGCAAAATCGACGATTTGCCAGGCATCGAGACGAGCTGCGGTTCCCCACTGGCTATTTTCTGCGCATACGCATGTGGATAAGTCTGTTTAAACGAAGTATCAATAAAGAAATACAACGCTCTTGTACGAAGTTCCGGAGACTTTATCAATATATCCAAAGGCATCGGTTGCGTAACCAATGGGATATTAAGCACTATTTCGTTACTTATATCAGTGATTACGCTGCCTATAGAACCAGGACCATCTTCATGTTTGTGCGTGTTACAGCCGCCACAATGTACCCTGTTGCTGCTGTTGTCAATAGTCGCAATAACATGGAACGGACAGAGCGCAGGTACTAGAACTGCCGTGGTTGTTGTTGAATTGTTTGCGGTTGGAATATATCCCTCAGAGTCGGTCAGTTCAAAGATCCAGTTGCCCTTGAACTGGACTTTTGCGCTGATCCCGGGTCGTTGACACCAGTATAAGCGCCTCTCCCCGAGATTTAGCGTGGCCACTGCAGATGTTACAGATGCAGTAGGTATTTTGTGCGGCACGGCGACTGGACGCTCCGGTTGCGGTTGCGGTGTCGGTGTCTGCTTTGGCGTTTTTGGAGACTGTATCGACGCAGACTGTTTTTTGTGTTTATCGAGTTTGGTTTTCGGCTTTGATTTTGCCTCGACTTTTAGTTTTTTCCTCAGCAACTTGGCTTCTTTCCTTGACGGTGTCCCTGGTGATTTATCACAAGACTTTCTTTTGGTCTTGTTTTTATCTGGAACCGTGTTGCTTGAAAAAGACATTGAAGCATAAATAAATGCTAAAGTAGATTGAAGAGGTTTTTTTTTTATCTTTTTTTACAGTAAACTAAAAAGAACAGGTACAAGATGTGTTAAACACTCCCAGCCTCTGAGCAATTTTATAGTATTTTTTGATCATAAGTGAGAGTTTGTTGATCCAACGAAAATCAAGCTCTAGAAAAAAAAACTACGCGTACAGGTGGGCATACCTGTTGTGGCGCACGCGAAACCAACACCCGTAACTAAACTTTTTTTCTATGTGTTTGTCTCTTTTCTTTTCTGATCTTTATTTACTTTATTTATTTCGTTTCCACTACTCTTTCTAAATATCCTCAAACCAAAGAAACAAAACAAAACCATGTCTGGAGAGTCAGCAGAGCGGCCAGACCTTAATCTGGACAAAACCAGCGAACAAGGTTTTTGCCAGTTCTTCAGCTCACTAACCGAGCAAGAAAACACGATCAAACTCTTTGAAAGATCCAACGGCGATTACTACAGCGTCCACGGCGCCGATGCCGAAGCGATTGCCATGACCGTGTACAAAACCCCAACAGTGATCAAATACATTGGCGGCGCCCCACCCAAGGGACTCGCTAGCTGCACAATGTCTCGTACAGTAGCCGAAGGTTTTCTGCGCGACGCGCTACTGGACCGACAGCAGAGAATCGAGATTTACGCGCAACAAGAAGGCTCATCTGGTACTTGGCGCGTAGCAAAGACGGCTTCTCCGGGTAATCTGCAGGCTGTGGAAGATATGCTGTTTAGCAGCGCTGATATGGTAGGGGCGCCGTTGATGGCCATCAAGGTACGTGCATCGAGTGACCAGATGCACGTCGGTGTGGCCATGGTTGATGGAGCGCAGAGAACCATGGGTGTGTGTGAGTTTATCGATAACGACGTGTTCTCCAACTTGGAAGCATTGGTCATTCAACTGGGTGTGCGTGAATGTCTGGTGGAGGACAACGAGTCTACTGAGCTACGCACAGTCCATGGTGTGTTGCAGCGCTGCTCGGTGGTCGCCACAGTATGTGCACGGAAGCAGTTTGCCTCCGGTGATGTGCAACAGGACCTCGGTAGATTGTTGCAGACGACGGCGCCGATAGGTAGTCTGCCGGAGCTGGAACTGAAAGCCGCCATGGGTGCGCTAAACGCCGCCACGCTGTATCTTGGTCTTTTGGCAGATGAGGCAAACTACGGTGGCTACACGCTCTACACGCACAGTATGGCGCAGTTTATGAAACTCGACGCATCAGCGGTCGAAGCCCTCAGTTTGCTACATTCGCCGCGCGACGGTGCCAGTCGCACGATGAGCATCCAGGGTCTGTTGAACCGATGCAAAACTGCTCAGGGAAGAAGACTGCTGGCGCAATGGCTTAAGCAGCCACTGCTAAATGTCGATATGATTAATGAAAGACTGGATTTGGTAGAAGCGTTTTTCAACGATACCGAGCTTCGTAATTCGCTTCGATTGGCGCATTTGCGCAGTATGCCTGATTTGAAGCGGCTAGCTACCAGACTCCAACGTGGCCTGGCTTCCCTGCAGGACATCGTGCGTATCTACCAAGTGGCCGCTGCACTCCCTATGCTCTGCGACGCGCTCACGCCTGTTGCTCAATCCAACAACGCCATCGATAAGCGTTATCTGGAACCGCTACGAACCTCGGACAGTAGTCTGGAGTCTCTGCGCACTATGGTCGAAACCACCGTTGATTTGGAAATGGCCGACCAACATGAGTTTGTCCTTCGGGCAGATTTTGACGAAGGCCTGCAGGAAACCAGAGAGCTGATGAACACCGAGATGCAGCGTATCAACAATGAATTGGAATCGGTCGGTCGTACTTTGGATCTGGAGCCGCACCGTAAGCTAAAACTCGAACGTCATGCTACTTTTGGTCATTGTTTCAGAGTCACCCGCACGGATTCGGGAAAACTACGTGGTCGTGGTGCCAAATTCTTCGAACTGGCTACCCAGAAAACCGGCGTCTTGTTTACCACCGCAGCGCTGCGCGAAGCCAGCCGCACGTACCGTGATCTAGGCATCAGCTACTCACGTACGCAGTCAGCGCTTGTTCGCGAAGTCATCAAGGTGGCTGCGTCTTATAGCCCGGTGCTCGAAGCACTTAATTCTACGGTAGCTGACCTCGATGTTATCCTTGGGTTTGCTGAGGCTTCGGCTACTGCGCCTAAGCCTTATGTACGTCCAGTGGTCCGCCAAACCGGTGACGTTATCTTGCGCGCTTCCAGACACCCGTGTTTAGAAGTACAGGATAGCGTGGATTTTATTGCCAATGATATTGAGCTCATAGATGGACGTTGCGGTTTTGTGGTTATCACTGGTCCTAATATGGGTGGCAAATCCACTTATATTAGACAGACCGGTGTTGTTGCGTTAATGGCTCAAATAGGTTGCTTTGTATCGTGTGATAGCGCAGAGCTACCACTTTTTGACTGTATCTTGGCACGCGTAGGTGCCGGCGATGCGCAACTCAAGGGTGTATCTACGTTTATGGCAGAGATGCTAGAAACCGCGTCAATTCTAAAAACCGCCACCGAACGGTCTCTAGTGATTATCGATGAACTAGGTCGTGGTACCAGTACTTACGATGGGTTTGGACTTGCTTGGGCGATTTCGGAACATATAGCCAAGGAAATCAAATGCAAATGTTTGTTTGCTACCCATTTCCATGAGCTCACTGAACTGGCTAACGAACATAAAGGAGTGGCTAACAGACATGCTATGGCTTGTATTACGCCGGGAAATGGCAATAATGAACGTGGTGAATTGACTTTGCTTTACCGTATTGTTGATGGTATTTGTGACCAGAGTTTTGGTATCCATGTAGCGGAACTCGCTAGTTTCCCGGATTCCGTAGTCAGGTTGGCTAAAAGTAAGGCGGAGGAGTTGGAAGATTTCCAATCATCTTCTTCAAATGACAAAATGGATACAGACAATACTCAGTTGTTTGATAGCGCTGATATGGCGCGTGGATCGCAGTTCATAGAGTCGTTTTTGGCAGAGTTTGTCGGTACTCCGGGGCTTTCGGAAATGCCTCCCAAGGATGTGGCCCAGAGAGTCAACGATCTTCGCTTGAAATACGACTCGGAGATTTCCACCAATCCGTGGATCCAGCATGTCATAGCAACTCTTTAATGAAAAAAGCTACACATTAATATTTCTATGTTTTTATTTAAAAAAAATTAACCAACTCTACGTAGTAATTAGAGCAAGAGAAATAAATAAATAAACCAGTCGGTATCTATAAAAAAATAGCAAATTATATATGCAAATTATGCAGCAGTTCCTTCATCGTCGCTGTTGTTTGTTGACCCGTACTCGGAAGACTGGTTGTGTACGTCCAGCTGTGACTCGATATCCTTATACCGCCGTCTGTCCTCGGCAAACCACACGTAGTGCTGGCCCATAAAGACAAGATCAAATCCGATACTGGCCATGCCAAGTCCAAGCTTGACCGGATTCCCAAGCACATCGCCAACAGTACCCAGTCTGAAGGCATCCATGAACAACTGAGTGAACGAGAGCACACCTCCGGTGAAATCTAGCAAAATATTATGAATCGACCACCCAGCCGTCGATTTTCTGCGGTAATTTATCCACACCTGCGGAATATACTTGACCATGCTGCACCCAAGCTTGATAAACGACAGGTAGTACACCGTTGCATAGGGAGAGGCAAACAGCATCGAGGCAATTAGGCCAGCAAACGTCACCAGAAAGAAAACACGCACTGTCGAAGATGCGTTCTGTGTGTCCGACCGCTTGTACCAGAACGACTGCGAAAATGTTACTAGGCTAAGTGCAAGTGCGTGGTAGGAGAAAAAAAGATCGTTGAACCGGACCAGGTTGCGATGACCATCGTTGCGCCGCGCATACTCGTCGCCGATTTCTCTGCTGAAAAAAAACGCTGTGTTGAAGATGGCGTAGCAGGCAAAGCCGTAGACGTTGTACACCAAAAAATCGATAGACAGACCCTCAACGCTACAGAAACATAAAAAAAAGTAAATTTGTTTAGAGTTTAGTCTACAGACAATATCAAAAAGAATTATATCAAAGAAAACATATACTGTATACTGTACTTGCCTTTTTCTTTTGTAATTTAGAAATATTTGCGGGTAAAAGCTAAACGACCAAGCAGCAAAATAAGTCTACACGTATAAAAAAAAAGTCAGTAGTGCTCAGACCACCTTTTAAAAAAAGCATTTTAGTGCAGGCAAATGCATTTATGCACATCGAATGTGCATCAAGCAGTGTTCGATGAATAATCGAACTTCAAGCATCCATTATCAGGAAAAAAAAAACAAAAGCTGTGCTTGAGGAGGCGTAATCACGTTATTGTCGAAAAATGTGGAAAAGAAAAACCTTATGTTCAGTATTAGCTCAAGTGACAAGAGCTGTCACGCATAAAGACACGCGCTTCTGACCTGTTCATTTAGTTTTTCTTTTTTTGGTGGCAAAGAGGGGCCGCAGCACCGAGTCAAAAGTGCGACTGAGAATTGGTTTATACAGAGCTGAGCTCTCTGGCTGCTTTTGCTGCTGCTCTTTCTTTTTCTGCTATTGTCTGTAGCTTTTGTGGTGCGACCCAGGACCAAGATAAACTAAAGATAAACTGAAGAGAAACACATCTTTGAAGGCATTGCTGCAACTTACCCAGCCAATTACACTCGATAGTGCTTCTCCATAAGCCGACGCTGCTGTCTCAGACATTGTGTGTATTGTGAGGTTCTGTGCAGTCTCTTGCGAGAGAAAATAGGAGAATGGATGGGAAAATAATAGTAAATAAAAATAGCCGAGCAGTAAACAAAAAGAAATAAAATGGAAGCAAAGAAGAAAGAGAAAAGTCAACAACTGTGGAGATTTCCTGCTAACCCATTTATTTATAAACTATGAATGGGTGCACAGAGCAGATTTTTGCTTTTTCTATAAACAAATAATGAAAAAGCATAGCCGGATCATTAAATTTGTAAGACCTGTGGATTTTTAACCAATAGCGTTGCAGGCTGATGACGCCTTTTTATTGGAAATAAATGCTGGTGATGATGACTAAAGTCCAAAGTATAAAATAAAAGTCCGCTCGCTTACAGATTTAGAGCAAAGCTTCGCCTGCTTAATAAAAAAGAAGTTATTTTTGCTAACACTTTCTTTAAAAGGCATGCTTATAAACGGCATATATGCAATTTTGGGGGTATTGGCTTTCTGTTTCGGATTTCGAGATTTACGCCCTTAATCAACAATCGCGCAACCAGTTTGGCATCAGCATGCGGGAAAACAAGATCTCAAGATCTTGGATCTTGGATCTTGGTCTCCACTTATGTAACAAAAAGATTGGGGCTCAGTAATACTTGGGTCGACCAATAGGTATCTTGGGATTATGTCTGCTGACTTTTGAGCGTGATCTGGATCCGGTCAACAAAAAATTCTAATTGACATTCCATCTCTTTGTTTTAGCATTTCAGTTTCAAACCCACCCTTTTTTAGTAGTTTGACTTTATATCTAAATATTATCTCGTGTATTGCAAAAAATATATATGCTACAAAAAGGAACGTTTGGCTATTGTCTTTGCTTACGAGTAAGACCATGGATCACTACGCCTCTTGTAGACATTGAGACTTTGTTATATAACGCACAAGAAGAAAAAAGAGAAAGAAAAAGGGCACCGGGCGCATTTAGCCGTCAAAAAAAAAAAGAGACAAGGACTCAATGTATCATGGCTGAGCACATCAAAATGCTTTGTCGGGGCACAATATATTTTGTTTACTATTTTTTTTTTCATAAACTTGCTCAGCTATTGAATTGAGGGTTGTGAGTTCTCACAGATTCGATATCAAACATAATGAGTATGTGGTGAGTAGTACAGCGTGTGTGGGAAATCAATGCAAGTGGTATGCTGGGAGAGTTCTTAATCGCAACCAATACAAGGCAAGACAAGTATGATAAAAAAGCAAGTGGCAAGGAAAAAAAGGGACATTTGCCACCCTCTTTTTTCACTTGTGATATAGCGTGATGCATAAATGCATTGTGGTATACTACTTTTGACGTATTGTTTAAAATGCCCAATGACGTTTTTCAACTACATGTATGATGTCATTTTCAAAGAATAACAGGCACACATGCTGTTAAATTTTCTGGTGCACATCGATATCATGAAAAAAGACTGCGGAACGGTAAATAAAAAAAACACAAATGACGTATGTAGTGCATTTTAAACAAGACATTACGTCTTTACTGTCGGTATGTTATGTTGTGCTGCGCTCTGCACTCTGGTATGAAAAAAGAATTCGGCTCTTTTTTTCAATTGCTCAATCGGTCTTGAATGCGCAAATATGTCATCGAGTCACCCGATTCTTTGGGAGGCCGGAAACATGCTATTGGGTCGCAGACACGCATTCGGCAACGATTTTCAAACCCGCTTCTCTGGATAGACAAGCGTTGCAAGGCCAACCCGTAGAACCTGAGCCATGGGCATATAAAAATCCTTTTTAGAGGAAGGGTGTCGATCCCTCATTGTCCGATCCAGCCAGAAAGGGACGGTGTTTCTAACAGAGATCTGTAGATGACCAATGATTGGTCATTGGCTGCATTTTTGGGAGATCCAAAAATAAAAGTAAATAATGTGGAAAATGGGCCATTCCTCCCCCATCTTACGGGCAAGTCAAGAATGAGACATGGGCAGCCAGAAAACCAGGGCCAGGGCTGACTCTCTCTCCCTCCACACACAGTACGCCTCCCGTCTTTGTTTGAAAAAAAAGACACTGGGCTAAAATGACTCGGCGGTTATTTTGCAAGCGACATATCTGACACATTGCCAAGACAATGTTCCAGAAAACCGCAGAAGCACTGTCTAGGAAGTGGGGGTGGGGTGAGTAGCTACTAACACAACAATCAGAAGACAAATGCTGTCATCTGCACATGTCGACATATATTCTGGAGCTTGTTCGCGTCTATGCGCAAAAGAAAAAAGGCTGGTTATTAAGCTGCAAGCTGAGGAGCCGCTGTTCGCATGTTTTGCATTGTTGGTGTTGCCCCAAATAGCCAAGAAAAAAATTGTGGTAAATCTCTACATGATAAGCCTGCTTCTTGGTTCCTACTACCACAAAAAGAAGCTTGTAGGTTACTTGACAACGGCTTCTCCGCCTCTTTCTTTTCGGCTTTGCATAAATACCTGCCTCTTCCCCTCATTCTTTTTTTTTCAGAAGAATCTTTTATCTTTTCTTTACCTTAACGCATATTGTTTTTTCTTCTTCTTTGTACTCATCCCACACACCCTTTTTCACCATGCTTTATTCAGAGTCTACTGGAGTCGAGCCAACCGATGGTGGCCGTTTGGATCAGCTATTTCAGTCCGACGCAAGCGCTGACATGTAAGTACCGCTGGATTCTTTGTTGCACGTCCCTTCACTGTTTAGCAGCGCAGTTCACGCAGCTGAAAACAACAAAAACCTATATGTTCATCTGTCACCCACTTCCCCTCTCCACCATGCGTTAACTGAGAAGCGGCCATATACACAGAACGATTAGCAACAGCAACAGCAGCAGCATCAGAATCAGCACTCTGGCGCTGCTTTGGGTTTATGCGTCTTGTGGCAGCCGCCTTTTACCCAGATGCGGCACAGTCGATCAGAGAACACAGAATGACCATTCTTTCTTTCTAAAAACCCACAGTTAGCCTAAAACAGAGTCTAAACAAGCACCTCTGCCTCTATAATATCCACAGTCGTTTTCAGAAAGCTCAGTGCTTTGTTTTGCACCGATTCAGCTTTTGTTTTGGTAGATTCTGGCCAAGCAATCCCTTGTTTTCCTTTCTCGTTTCTTAATAAGCAGGTAGCTATGGCTACCGTAGCCCGCAGAATTTCCCTTTGCCCCTTGCCCCCTTTGTAGTTTAATCATGGTTGGAATTTTGTTTTGGCTTTTTGTTTTGATCATTTTTGCTTGTATACGGCATCAGCATCACACAGTCATCAAAACAGTGTCTTCATAGGACTATAAACAATTATTGGCTTGATTCTCTTGAGTTAGCAATGCCGTGTTTATTTTTTATTGTGTTTCTCTGTTTAGCTGCTGTCCCGATATATTTAAGCAGGAACGAAAAAGACATGGACACATTTGTAAGCGGATACAAGCAGCTGTGTGCTAACCACTGCGATGTTTGATTATCTGCGGTGCTTTTTGAATGAAATGTGCTTCTGCCGTTTCTTATTTCTATTTTTTTTTCTTATCTGGCCTGCAATGGCCACATTTACCGACATAGACACAGGCGCTTGTATTAGTACTCATCTTAACACAGGATCCCTTCTCCCCTTGTATATTCTACCTGTTATATGCTCAATTGATATCGCTACTAAACAAATGCACTCAATCAAAAACACGCACCTGTATGTAGGTACATATACGAGCTTCGGGTCATCCAGCAACCTCTGCGCGCGCGAATGTGTGGCTTTGGCGAAAAGGCAAGTATCCATATCAAGCATCTCAAATTTGTGAACACCCCATGAGTGTACCCACCACTCTTGCTTATTGTGCTGCATCTCTCGCACACACACAATGCTGCCATGAAACAATGCGCCTCCCACAGCAACTCATACGTCACAATCAGTGTAAGCATGACGAACCCTTTTATACACACAACAAAAAAACATCTTTTTCTTTTTTCTTTTTTCTTTTCAGCCTACGCTATCCAGTCAACTCTCAGTGCATGCATATTCTCTTTCTTTGCATGTACAATCTTTGTGTATTTTTGTTTATGCTATTCGGTGTGAGATGTCGAATCTTGTTTCTTTATTTTTTTTCATACAGAATAATTACTTTTCTGCTTGTGATTGATTGTTTTTTTTTTCATGCATGACTAGCATGCAATCCAGCAAGCGGCTGCTGCCTTTTCCCATCTATTTGCCCGCCTGTCTATATGCTATCTTTTTATTCCTCACCAAAAAAAAAGGGCACAAATACTCATCCTGCAATTGTGCAGAGATGCAAAAAAAAAATACCCGAAGCCGCAAAAGACTAGCAAGCCCCTTCATTATTTTGTTTTGGATTGAGTCATTGTGAAGCGTCTATTTATAGTTACTTTGATTTTTTTGTTCATTTCTCGCTAAACACTTGATAGTTTTGTTTTGATTTTATCTTTGCTGCTGGTGCGCAGAGTAGGACCGTCGACCATGCACTCCGCCGCCGATTCTTCAGCTCATTATCTACGACCGAGCTACAGGCGAGCCAATCAGCCTGGAACATATCGACACATCCTTCTTCACAGCCACATGCAGTCTGTACTCTGTAGATATGGACAACGACATGGACTTGATACGGCAGCAGCGTGGTCCGCATGACTCGGGCCATGGCTCGTCCACATCAGCTACCACCGTGGTGGCCAACCACCACAGCACACGGCAGTACACAGCAAGCGGGTCACTTGCCTCTGGGAGTGACGCTGACATGATGCTTATGAGCTCTCCAGCAGTCAGCGCTTCGCTGGCCGGAACCACACCGCTTGCCATTTCGTCGATCTCTAGGCTTGTTGCCAACAGCAGCGTGGGCAGCAGCGGCGCCAACACCACCAGCGACGAAACAGTGATGTACCCACCTTCAGCCGTGTCCGCTGGTCCTAATAATCGTGGCCTAGGTCAGCATCTTGCTCAAGCTTCGAGCATCATGTCTTTCACTGCAGGTCTTGATGGCAGTGGTGGCGGTGGCTTGGACAGTGGCAACGAGGATAGCACAGGCACGGGTGGCAACGGAAGCAGCGGGGACTCGCCCATCTGCACAGTAAGAAACCTCATTGGCGCCAGTGTCACGACCGGAGCCAAGCTCCAGAGCATCGACGGATCGCTTGGTATATTTTTCGTGTTTCCCGATCTTTCAATCCGTAAAGATGGCGAGTACCGGTTCCGCTTCTCGTTCTTTGATCTCAAAAGGTAAGTAGCGCACACGATGCAGTAAGAATAAGTACACTAAGCCAAGCGTTTGATTTGTTCCAGATAAAAGAAATTGCTAAACCTTTAAATGTTTTCGTTTGTAAAATTTTGATATAGCAGCACCGGCGATCTGCTGAGAACGTCAGCCAGCATCAATGCACGTACCTTTTCGGATCCATTCAGGGTCTACTCTGCCAAACAGTTCCCGGGAATGATCGAGTCAACGGCTCTTTCCAAGCACTTTGCAAAGCAAGGTGTCAAGATCCCGGTACGCAAGGAGACCATAGGCAAATCTCGCCATACTCCTGATGAGGATGACTGGCAAAATTGATGCTGTTAGTGGATCAATAAACAACAAAAAAATCTGTTGTTGGTTTATTTTAGCTATGCAAAAAAAATTGCACTGCCATTATTTACGCCATTAGAAGCATTCCATTGCAAGTAAACGAACAAACGAACGAACAGCAAAAAAAATAGCTGGGTAAAAGCACAACAAACGAAATAGACCAAGAAATATAAACCATTTCTTGTTGAATGTTCATGGTTGTGGCTTTTTATGTATCTTTTACCCCCTGTTTCGACAACGCAGTCCATATAAGACCAGCCGAGCCCCTCATGCCATATTGTTTTATTTTAAATTGTATCTCTATCTTTGGGCTCTCACACTTTTTAATAAAGAAAGCATGAAAATATTTACTACTCGGAATTTGACAATGTATTTATTGTCAAATAGAAACACGTTGTTTATGTATTGACAAGAAAAGTTTTCTTAAAAAAAAACAAACAATCGCTATTAACAATGCCTCTAATAAAAGCTTTTGACTCAGACCACAGTCCCTTTAAACCATCATTTATGATGTAACAAGAAAACAAAATACCGTTTGTTTGCTTGCTAAATTTTTTTGTTTGCGGTCTCTTTTTGCCAAAGTTGCCGAAGCAGTTAGTAACATTTTATATAAAATATCGTCATTCTGGTCCCGTAGAAAAAATCATATAACAGCGATAAACTTTATTTTCTGTTTGTAATTTTTTTTTCTCGGTTAGTCCGCCAACCTCTTCGTTTTTTTTTCTCTCACCAACCAACCTTCTTATAAAAAAAATGAAACTCGAGCTTATATCACTACTACTTACTTCATCACTGGTGCTTGCTGGCAAATGCGGTACCCAAACATGCGGCAAAGACACCCCTTGTTGTGTAAAGGGATACTGCAACAGCAACGCCATGTACTGTGCACCATTTAGCTGCGAATCTGAAAACTCACACGAACCCAAAAGCTGCTGGAACACACCACATTGCGTAGACACCGTAGCTGATTTCACCAAACCCTCCGGTCCGCATTTTGCCCAGATAGCCAACTACCAGGGCGAACCACAGACCGCCGCATATGTGTCGCAATATGAGCCATCGAATGCTAAACTGGCTAACGAGCAACTGGAATTGACTCTGGCTAAACAATCAGATGGTAAAGGGTTTGGTGCCGTTGTTATTGGCACTAGAGCGATCCAATATGGTACTGTTACGGCTGTTTTGAAATCAGGATCTATCTCTGGTGGTGTCGTTTCTTCTTTGATTATTAGAAACGATAAGATCGGAGATGAGATTGATTTCGAGTTTGTCGGTGCTGATAGGTCTACTGTTCAGTCCAACTACTATTGGCACAATGAACTGGATTATACAAAGATGGTAAAGTCTCAGCTGCTTCCGGATACCACTGCCAACTACCACACTTACCAGATTGTTTGGTCTCCAGATAGCATTCAATGGAAAGTCAACGACCACTTGTTCCGCACTGTGAAGCGTGCGGATACCTGGGATGCTTTAAAGGGCGTTTTCAAGTATCCGGAGGCAGAGGCATTTATCAGCTTCTCTATCTGGGACGGCGGCTCCGGTGCAAAGGGCACTGCTGACTGGGCTGGCGGCGCTATCAACTGGTCTGCTGCTCCCTTCAATCTAGGTGTAAAGTCGATAGCCGTGAACTGCTATTATAAGGGCAACGAGACAACATACAAGAAGCACGACTAATCTTGTCACTGTGAATCATCCATTTCTTTTCATCATTTCATTACAACAAAATAAAATAGCCAAGCTTTTGCTTGGTTCAGAAATAAATATGTTTTTGTAAAAAAATTAAGTGTATTTGATGTTAGAAATGAAAGATAAGAAAAGTAGAGTAAAAATAGAAACTACGATACCGCCAGCGAAATGAAGAGAGCATCAAACATTGACAAAGCAAAGACTAATTAGAAGGCGCGGTTGCATCTGTAGGCCTTGGATCCTACCCGGTCCTCCTTTCTAAACCCGATCAAGCAAGAAACTCAACTCTTCTCCACCACGCAAAGTGGCATCAGAGAGAGAAAGAGAAAGAAAAAAAAGAGAAAAAAGACAAGGGTCACAACCCTTTTTTAGTAACGAGTAACAGAGGTCTGGTCTGTCCGCTTGAACACATACTTGTTGGCCGAAGCATCGTATTCGGCACGGGCAAGCGGGTTCAGGTAGACCTGGGACTCCTGAGCATCGGTGTAAGGAGCCTCATCCTTGACCTGGACGAACGAGTGTGTTCCAGCAAGAGTGTTGTGCCAGTAGCGGTAGGACTTGGACTCGCGCACACCGACCTTGGCAACATAGGTGTGCAGCTGCTCTCGCGAAAGAGTGGCCAGCAGGTAGTCTGGGTGAATAGCCAGAATCTCACCACCGACCTGACCGAAGCCGAACGACTTGAGCAGACCGGCCTTGATGCCGTCGGTCTGGATCGTGCGCGAAGGATACACGATGTGCTCGAATTTTTCAAGCTCCGCAGAAATGTTGTCTGCGTTGCGGTTGCCCGGAATAATACCGGTGCGCAGGACCTGCATAACACCGTTGAGCATCCAGGCAGCAGCAGCGCCCTTAGGATGGCCAGTCAGCCATTTCTGGCAGATGGCAGGGCAAGCGTTGCCAGGCGAGCGGCCCAGCATCTGGAACTGGCTCTCAAAGACCTGCGACTCGTTCTTGTCGTTGGCCTTGGTCGACGTGCCGTGGAACGAAGCAACGCCAATGTCGTCGGCAGTAAGACCCCAGACAGCCAGGGCACCGCGCAGAGGCGAAATACGAGGATCCTGGCGCCAGAAGCTGTTGCCCCAAAGATCAAGAGCCTCGCCCTCCTGGCGAGCAGCCTCCTTGTGGATAAACTCGGTCCGCTCGCGCATAAACACCTCCTCGTCGCAAGGCAGTCCAGCCTCGGTGGCCTTCAGGGCCTCGACCTCGGCCTTGGCAAGCTCAAGCTCGCTCTCGGTCCACTGCTTGATCACCGCGCGACGCATGTCAAGCTGGCGACGACGGTACTTGATGTCAAGCAGAGGCGAAGGAAGAGCGCTGGGCATCTCGCGAGCAGAGGTCAGAATACCCTTGCCCGGGGCAGGCACCGAGCGACCTTCCTTGTCCGTAGCAGTGCCGCTCATGGCCAGGACACCGTAGATGGGCACGCCAATCTCCAGAGCAGTGGATGCAGACATCACAGTCAGGATACCGGCACCCTCACTCTCCATAAAGCCGCTACGAGTGGTCGTGCACGGGCGCGACATCTCTGCAGGAGTGCGGCCACGAGCAAACTCATCGACAGAGTTGCTGGTTGCCTTCATCTGAGCAAACTCGTACGAGCCGTCCTCCTGGAAGTAGTCGAATCCACCGCAAAGCACAATCTTTGCCTTGCCGGTCTGGATCGTCTCGATAGCAACGTCGATAGATAGAACCGAAGTAGCGCATGCACCAACGGTAGGCTTGATCGGTCCGGACGAAGACATCATCAGCAGATTGACCCAAGCAGCCATGGTGTTGATAAAGGTCTCCTGCAGAATGTCGTTCTGGACATCCTTGTCGAAGAAGCGCTCACGGTACATCCTCTTGTTGGACTGCATGCCGCCGACACCAGAGCCCATAGTGTTTCCGACCTCGCTGACATGGACATACTTGTAGAACTCGTAGGGATCGGTAATACCAGAGCGAACAAGCGACTCAACGGTCGCGACAAGCACGTAGCAGGTGATAGGATCGATCTGCTCGGCAATGTCCTTGGGAATGCCGTAGCGCACGGGGTCCCAGCCAGTCGGGATCTGCGAAGCAACCAGTCGGTCAAAGCGCAGTGCCTTAGGCACCATGAGCGTGGCGCCCTTGAGGAAGCGCACGGACCACGAGCCATCCTCGTTCTCCCAGATGTCAACCCTCTCGTCGTTGCGGAGCTTGAAGTTGGCTGCCTCCTCGGGGCTGGCCTCGAAGGGCTCCATGTCGTGCTCGATCTGCAGCTCGCGCAGCATCGGCTTCTTGTTGGGATCGTAGCCGTCAAGCAGCTCAGACTCAATCAGACGGATACCAGTGTGCTCGAGAATGTTCTTCTCGTAGCGCGCCTTGACATCCTTGTCCTCAACAGGCTCCTCGGTCTTGGCATCGACCCATCCAGAGTACAGCTGCTTGTTCTTGAGCCGGCCATTGAAATGCTTAATGTAGCCCATGATCCAGGCAAGCTCAATGCAGCCCTCCATGGAGAACTCGCCAAAGGCCTCCATCTCCCAACGTGTCTCGGCGTTACCGTAAGGGCCCACCTCACCGTAGCCAGTGACAACAACGACCTTGTCGAGGTTGACCATGCCCTGCAGATGGCGCAGGTGCTCAAGCTCCTCGTAGGTGCTGTGCTTGGGGAACGGGAACTTGTGGTTAGCACGGGGCTTGACGACGCGCGACTTGTGCATGCGTTCGTTCTTTGCCCCAGCAACAGCCTTGAAGTCAAGAGACGAGTCAGCTGCGACAGCCTTCTTAATCTCGCTAGTCTCGCGAATGCTGGCACGCAGGCGAGCAGTTGCATCCTTGAGGTCAGGGATAAACTGGAAGCCGCCATTGAGATCGGCCCATACAGGCTCGGACTGCGACAGAGCATTGATGGTCGGGTGCATCAGACCAAGGATGTTAAACGCCATCTCCTGGGTCGAGAAAGTGCGCACGCCCAGCTTCTCAATGCCCTCGGCAACGATGTTGTTTGCGTTCATCAGACCAGTGCCGCGAGTCCAGCCAATGACAGTACCAGTGATGGTCAGGTACGCTGCCCATGACTCTGAGTACCAGCGGTTAAACAGGGTCTCCAGAGCAATCTTGCTCTCGCTGTACAGGCCATCAGAGCCAAACAGACCGTGGTTGGGCGACAGAGGAAGGATGACCTGAGCGGGGCGCGTGTCATAGCCACGAGCAGCCTTGCGGGTCTTGATCTCGCCAAGCAGACGCAGAAGGTTGGTCAGCATGATGCGATGAGCAAGCTCCGAGCGCGAGTCAATATCGGTGATCTCGCGACCCTGCTCGGGAATCGCTGCGAACGGAATGACATAGTCCAAATCCCAACCCAAGTTCTCGGTGCGAGGAGAGTCGTCATAGACAAACTCGACAAGGTTTTTGACGTCCTGCAGAGAGCCCTGGTTGAACGGAACAACGATCAAAGTCGAGCCACGAGCACCGCACTCCTGGTAGATGCCCTGGTAGTACAGCATGGTCTCGCGGTTGTAGCGCGATGTAGTTACAACGACCTTGGCGCCACCGGTCAGCAGACCCTTGAGAACCTCGGCACCGATCGAGTCCTTGCCGCATCCGGTCATCAACACGTTCTTGTTCTCGAACGTCTGGCCATTCTTGCACATCTCGGTAAGCACATCGAGGTACATGCCAGTCAGGCGCGAGTTAAACTCCCACTCACCGGTAGACAGCTTGCGCTTGAGATGCAGGAACGGGATTGTTTCCTTCAGGGTCGACTCAGCAGGCGCACCAGCAGTGCCAGCGCTTGCAGCCTCAGGACCAAGAGAAGCGCGAGAGCGGCTGAAGATGCGACGAGCACCAGACTCCTCCATGATATTAGGAGACATGCGCAGCGAGCGCAGCACATCCGTGTACAAGCCCTGGATAGCCAGCTTGCTGTCCTTCTTCATACTGTTCTGCTGCTTGATGATGCGGTAGATCTTGGCCAGATTCTGCTCGACACGCTGACGGTTCGAGAACTGAGTCAGCTCACCACCGGCCTGCATGTTGCGCACATAGTCAAGAAGCTTACGCTCTGCAGGACGCTGGACCTCGCTGTACTTGATGTCGCCGCTTGCAGTGATCTCGGTGTGAGGAGCAGTGGGGAAGTCAACATCCTTGTACACAGGAGGGTGGACCAACGCGACCTCGCAGTTCTCGTACAGCATCTCGGCGTACTCGCGGGCAAGCTTGTAGGTCTCACCCTTGGTCACGTCAGTCTTGGCAATGTGGTAAGCCATATGGCGCATCAGAGCAGGGTTCGCCCGGTTCATCAGACGGATGCAGCGCGAAGTGATCTCGCGATCAACCTCGTGCAGACGGCCAAACAGAATCTCGTAGTACAGAATCAGTGCATCCTGACGAGCCCAGTTCCAGTACGAGTCGAATGTACGTGCCTTGCGAGCATCGAACGAGGGCTTGATGCCATTGGCATAGAACTCGCCGTGCTCCTCCATCCACAAATCGACCTCGGCCTGAAGCATGCCGTTCTCGACCTTGGATGCCTCGAAGGCACGGTCGCCCATACGCAGATCAACGCCCAGGTAGCGAGCAAGGACCTCGAGCTGCTGGGTGATCAGACGCTTCTGCTCACGCTGCGCCTTGTCAAAGGCCTCGCTGTTGACGACAGCAACAGCTGCGCCGCCAGCACCTGCGCCAGCGCTGGCTCCAGCAGAAGAGTATGAAATACCAGTCTTTTTGGCATATGCCTGGGCCAGAGTGTCCAGCCACGACTTGGCATCAGCCTCGCTGCCAAGACGAGCAGCGGGCTCCTGAGTGAGACCCAGAAGAAGGAGACCATCCTGGCGCTGAGGACCCAGACCATAGGAGGACTGAAGATATCCACGAGCAGAAGACTGAGTGAAGCCACCAGGCATCTTGCTGCTGATCAAACGAGCGACCTGGCTGGAAGAGTGCTTGCCAAGGGCTCCGCCGAACGAAGTAATGCTTTCGGCAAGCTCGTTAAGAGGAGTCTCCTCGGACTTTTCAGGGATATCGTTGCCAAACTCCTTCTGTAGATCACCAAGAATCTCGTTCTGCAGAGTCGACTTGCCGCCGACCAGCTCCTTAATGGACTTGGCCACTGGCACCTCGTCAAGAGACTTTTTGAGCTTCTGGCAAACGATGGTGTGGATAATATCAATTGCCTTAATCGGCACCTCATCGATGGCACCACCAGCACCACCAGCAGGAGGGGCAGCGACAGGAGTAGCAGCAACAGCAACAGGAGAAGCAGCTGCTGCAGGAGTAGGTGCAGCAGCAGCAGCAGCAGCAGGCGCTTCAGCCTCGGGCTCTGGCTCGGTCTCATAGTTGTAGTACAGCTCCTTCTCGTTCTTCGAGTAGCACAGGGTAGAACGGCGATGAGCGATGGCATCATCATAGGCCTCGTACTTGAACTTGAGGGTGCGCTGAGCCATGCCGCAAAGAGTTGGGCTAGGGCCAATCTCGATGAAGCGCTCGATTCCGTAGCCCTTGAACAGATGGTCCTGAGTCTCGATCCAGCGCACAGGAGAGGCAAACTGGTAAGCAAGCAGCTCGATCAGCAGAACATGCGACAGACGCTGGACCGCAGCCGAGTCAGCAAGGTGGGCATCGTCCCAGTTCTTAAGCACGCGGCTGATACGCGCAGAGCCAGTCAGCTCGTGGACCTCTTCAAAGTAGTCCTTGGTCACCTCGAAGGGTCTGGCTGTCAGGTTGGGAATGAACAAGTGCTTGAGCAGACCATAGTTAATGTCGTTCAGACGCAGCTTCTTGAGCAGGAAGTTGCGGAAAGGACCAACACCGGACAGAAGGAAGCTCGAGTGGAACGGCACATCAATACCAACAAGAGGAATGGTAGCCTGGCCACGCTCGACAACAATGAAGCCATCGCGCGCACGCTTCTCGTCGGCCTTGGCAATAGCACCCTCGATGATCTGACCAAGCTGGGCCTGAACCTCCTCAAGAGGCATCTCCTCGATAAGCCTAGCAACGTCAATCTTCTGGCTGAAGATAAAGTTCAGCACATTGGTCAGGGTGTCAAGCAGACGCAGCTCGCCAGCAACAACGTACTGCCAGTTCTCGACGTTGTGGTTGACAATCTCTAGCAAACCCTTGGTCTGGTGGCGGATCGAGCTGATTACAAACTCCAGGGCCTCCTGGCTAAAGTTCTTGCCAACGCGCGAGGGGTTGACTGCCATCATGCTGTACTGCGAGCGGTTAAGCGAATCGCGCTCGACAGCACGCTGCATGGTCATACCACGGTAGAAACCGACGTCAATCACAGACTCAACAGCTAGAACGCCACCAATAGCGCTGAGAGCACCGTACTCGCCGAGCGAGTGACCGGCAAAAGGAGCATTCTTCTGGATCAAAGACTTTGCGCGCATATCGGCATAAGAAGCCAGCTCAAACAGCATAAGCGCAGGCTGAGTAAACTGCGTGGCCTGCAGCAGACCGTTGGGCGACTTGAAGGTGTAGAAGGGCGAGTCCTCGACAATGTCTGGGAACAGACGCAAGCTCCTGCTGCTGCCGTCAGCATCAACGGTCTCGTAGGTCAGCGAGCAGTAGTTCTCGCGAATCTTGGCGCCCTTGTCGCCGCCAAAGTACACAGTGCGCTCCTTGGGATTGTTGCGCACAATGTCAAGGATCGAAATACCAAAGGTCTCAAGCATGTGCTTGTCAGAGCGGTCCCAAAGCTGACGAGCAACCTCGGAGCGAGCGTACAGATCCATACCCATACCGGTCTCCTGCGAGCCCTGGCCAGTAAAAGTATATGCAGTGATTGGCTGCTCAACCTCGGCCATACCCTCAATGACCTTCTCGCCATGCTGGTTGAAGGTGGTAATCTTGATCAGCTTACGGCCGTCCTTCATACCCACATGGAGCAGCTTGGTCTCGAGCTGGTCGTTGGGCAGAACCATGCCCACAAACTCTACGTCGTACGCCTTGACACGCTCAGGATGGTTGTCGGCAGCAAAGGTCTCGACAAACTTGCGAGTAGAGGCACTGGTCCACATGCCGTGAGTGATCGTGCCAGGCAGATCAGCATAGTCGGCAAAGTAAGAGTTCGTGTGGATCGGGTTGTGGTCGTTTGAGATGTTCGAGTACGGGTCGTTGGTACCAGGCGAGTGGGTGATCGAGTTGAACTCGCTGCCACTGGGCATAACAGAGTAGCCGCCGTTCTCAAAGTAGTACGAGTCCTCGATAGGCTGACCGTGACGCTTGAGATACTCGACTACAGGGTTGCCATAGGACTCACCGCACTCGTAAACGACGTCAGCAATGTGGACAAACTCCTTGGTCGACACTTGTACCATGACGCGACCCGAAGTGACAATGTTCGAGTAGACTGTGCGTGACTTGAAGCGGTAGCGCGAGGTCAGACGGAACTCGAGTCTGTCACCAGCCTGCAGCTCATGGACTGCACCCTCCAAGGGCACAAACCACTCCTTGGACTTGAGCACAGCGATGTCCTTGGTGGATTCCAGGGTGACGCGCGAAGGCTGCTCATCGACGTTGCGGTAGGTGTTGGCAAAGTCGGTGAACGCGCCGCGGTAGAAGAACGACGTGGTAATCTCAACCACGGGCTTGCCATCGCGGTAGACATGACCCTTGATGCGAGAGCGCTTACCGGTCTCCTCGTTGGTGACCTCAACAATCTTGGCCTTACTCTCAACCACATCGCCAGCCTTCAGAGGCTCAGCACCGTCAACCATGCGGAAGCCGTTCGACATGTGAACCAGGTTGAGCACATCACCATCGACAATTTGTGGCAGGATGGTCTTGCAGGTCATTGGCCAGCAGGCACGGCCGGCAAAGTCCATCGGAGCATAGACAACGCCACTCTTGTGCTCGACATAGCGCTCAGACTGGTTGCCCACAACAAGGCAGAACTGGCGAATGTCCTCCTTGCGGATAAGCTCGTTCTGGTGCGTAAACTCAAATTCAGGATCATTGACGCCAATGACATCCTCGCCTTCCTTGCTGTTCTCGAACCAGACCTGGGCATAGAACCGCTTGATGCGCTCGTTACGACCTTCCATAACCTCGTGAATAGGAACACTGGGCATCTGGGGCTGGTAGCGGAACAGAAGCTCCAAAGTGCATGGCGTTCCGCGCGGAGCAGAGTACATGTTGAAATGGATCACATTGTCCTCGTCAATGTTAAAGTCAAGCGCCTTAAAGCCGCTGGCATCAATAACCTCGACAGCAGTAGCCCGATCGCCGACCTGCGAGATCTTGACGGTCTGGCCAGGACGAGGGCGCATCACACGCTGCACAATGTTGCTGGTGTACATGCGGTCCTGGGAAACAGTCGGCGAGGTCAGGAATGCGCGCAGCCAGCTGAGCTCGCTACCAGCAAGAGCCTCAAGCCAGGCATCGGTCTCTGGCACCTGCAACTTGACCGAGGGAACAGTAAACACACGCTCGGTCTCTGTCGGCTCGACCTTGACATGAGCAGGGATAGCACGCGCAACAGGGGTGTTGCCAAGGTAGCTAACAGTAGGAACCTTGGACTCGTCGCCATCGTAGTACTTTTCGAGAAGCGAAGCAATCTGTCCGTGGTAGACCCCGTCCAAAATGTCCTTGACCGGCTCGTTCGCCTTGGTCGAGTAGCGAACAGCGACTGGACCCTGCAGGATGCACACACGACCAACATCCTGATCAGCGACAGCATCGACATCCTCAGCCTGCCACAAAGAGTCCTTCTTGAACCAGATATGGAAATCCTTGTCCATGACCGGGATGAAAGGCACGGGCTTCTGACCAGGACGCAGGCACAGGTTGATGAAGAACTGCACATCCTCGGTAGTCAGCAGCTGGGTATAGCACTCGGGATAGGCGTCCAGAATGGCCTTGGTCTGCTCAAAAGGATCGTTGATCTGGTCAAATGCCTGCAGAATAGCCGGCTTCTCGCTGGTCGAAAAGCGCTCCTCAAGACGCAGGATATAGTCTCCAACAAGGTTACGCAGAGTGACATCGATCCAACGCGACTGATGCTTGATATACAGAACCTCCAGCAGGCGGTTGGCGACTTCGGCATAAGTCATGTCCTCAAGGTCAGCATGAGTACCATCTGCCTTCTTGCCAAACCAGGGTTTTTGGAAATCATCGTTCAAGCGCTTGATAATGTAGTTCTTCTTTGCAAGCAGAACTGGAAGACGCTTTTCGCGAGGAAGCGAGAACACAGTATCATCGAGCTCCTTCCACAGCATAACACCGCGGTTGGCGATCTTGTGGATAGGCTCACCCAGCTCCGAGAGCACAGTGACAATGCCGCCAGCGGGACCCTTGTAGGTCTTCTCCCACTCCGAGTCGTCGATACCAGGAGCAGCGACAATGGCCTCCTTGACTGCATCCGAGGCACAACCCTCCTTGGCGACCATCACGCGCGAACCGAAAAGAACACCGTCAAAGGGCATTGGAGCGCAGTCAAAGCGACGGCTCCACTCACCAGTGAGGTAGGGAAGGGTATCATCGACACCGCCAAAGCCAGAGCCAGCAACCAGCACAATGTTACGCTGAGCACGGATGGCGCCGTAGGTCTCGAGGATGGGCTGATGGAAATCCTCAAACGAGTGGTGACCACCGGCACGTCCACCGGTCCACTGCAGAAGAATGGGGAAATCGGGGTTTGCCTGCGCGATCTTGATGACCAGGCGGATGGTCGATACAGAGCCGGGCTTCAGACCAATATGGCGGAAACCGACAGCGCGGATGCTGGCAATGATTTCATTGGTGACCTCATACGAAGGCACACCAGCACCAATGCAAAGACCCTCCATGGGGATGCCCTCGCGACGCATGGCCTGCATAGCCGGGTACTGGATATTCCACAAGAACGGGTTGATGTAAATCGAGTTGATCGAGACACCAAGACCGGGATCAACAAGCTTGAGGATCTTATCGACCTTGTCGCGCAGCATAGGCTCGCTGAAATGACCGCCACCAGAAAGCTCAATATGGTAGCCAGCACGCATAACTGCCGAGACAAAGACCTCGCTGACAGTCGACGGAGTCATACCAGCAACCATGACTGGAGGCTTGCCCAGAAGACGGCTCATGGGAGTGTCAATGTGCAGCTGGCCATCAGCCTCGGTACGCACAAGGCGAGGAGCATAGTCGCGCTGCCAGTTTTGCGAGTACACAACCGAAGAAGCGCGAGTGTCAAACAGGGCAGCCTTTGCGCTCAGATCCTGGTTGCTCGACTCTAGAGCGCCGGCAAGGATAACACGGATGCCAGTTCCCTCCTTGTTGCGGTTGGTCAGACCACCGATGCCGCTAACGCCGCCAGGGCCAAAGTCGACAAAGTGCGTGATGCCCTCAACAGCAGTTGCCTTGATCCAGTCAACGGGAAGAATGCACAGGCTGTCAACAAGCTTGCGAGTAAGATCTTTCTCATCGCGCAGGTTGCTGCCGTCGTCGCCAGAAATGACAGAAATGTGCAGGTCAGAGGCACGCAGCTCCCAGCCGTTGGCCACAATATCGCGCATAGCGTTCTCTGGGGCAGAGCCGAGGTACTCGGAATGGAATGGACCAGTGATGGGCAGGAACCGAGTGGAGAACTGCAGCTTGCGCTGCGAGAACGGAACGCGGTTCTGATCGAGGCCAGACGGGGCTTTGAGCTTGCGCAGACTCAGGTTGAGACCGTACAGCGACTGAGGAGGACCGGTGATGACAAACGAACGCGGGCCATTGATCAGCGACAGCGCAATTTGGCGGTCGGCGGGCAAATGACGGTTGGTGGCCTCAATGTGCTTCTCGACCTCGCTCTGGCGAAGGCGCGAGATGCTGAGCATAGGGGTAGGAGTGCCCTCTGCATTCTCCAACGAGTCCTCGAGAATCGCAGGGTTGATGGTGATCGGAGGATGGACAAGCTGCGAGTGCATAGCAATGGAGAACAGGGTGCCAAGGGCCTTCTCGGACAGGCTGTAGAAGGACTCCATATCGGTCATGGATGCAAACACGACCGAGGTGATAATACCCTGGCTATGACCAGTAGAAGCCTCGAACATAGCGGCGACATCGCCAGGCGACATATTGGTGACCTTGCACAGAACAAGCACATGCAGCAGCTGAGTGAAGCCAACAATCGGCAGACAGATCGCAACGCTAAGTAGGTAGTGCAGATCGGGACGCGACTCAGGGCTGGCGAGCCAGGACATGATGTCCAGACCCTTGGCGCAGACGGTCTGGGCCTGAGGGGTGCTTGCAGCACGCTTGAGCGACGCAGCCATCTTTTCGGCGAAGTCGCGAACGAGGGGTTCATATGTGTCGAAAACCTCCTGTGTCTCCTCAAAGTACTCCTCGACGTTGCCCTGGCCGCCAAAGATGGCCATCAGCTTGGCATTGCCGTTGGTGACGCAGTTGAAGAGAGCAGTGGTAGCCGGCTTGGTCTCTTCGGAACCCTCTTCAGCGACCAGCACCAGAGCCGAGTAGTAAGCGTTGATGACGGTGCTGCGAGCAGCAGTGGTGGCCATTTTCTCGGTGGCCACGTGGATGTCGTTGCCCCGCAGGAAGGTGTCGCGGAGATGCTTGAAAAGCGTGCGGATCAGATCGAAGCAGGGGAGACCCTCTGGCTGTGCGGGATACTGGGTGACGCAGAACTTGAGGAACCGCGCAGCAAGCTCGATGGGCTCGACATCGTTGCTCTCGGCGTCGGCGGGTGCAGACGCAAACCACGAGGTGGCCTGGAACTGCTCACGCATCTGCTCGGCGGCGATCCATAGCTCGTTGGCCACAAGAACAGTGACTTCTGTGGTGGAATACTTGAGGTTGAGAGGACGCAGGGCCTCGCCAGTGCTCTTTGCGTTGTGACCAATCATTTTCCAAACAGGCTAGAGAAAAAAAAAGCGGTTGGACACTGAAAAACGGCTGCGATATGCTGTGTGTACGTGTGTGCGTGAGATAGAAGAAAAGAAAAGCAATGAATGACTTTGACGACGATCAACACAGTAGCTGTTGTTAATGTCGATGAGATTTTGCGGCTGCTGATCTGTGAGCTGGAGATCGAGCAATTAAAAAAAGCAAGACGACCGACTATAAGAGAAAAGAGAAAGAAGCAATTGCAACCAAAGAAATACAGAATATATAAGCAAGTTTAGTAAAGTGTCTTTGAGCATAGAAATACAAAAAAGGACAATACTGCAATTTCAAGCAGTGCAAAGATGAGCGGATTGGAATTGACAGATGCTTTGCAGAATAAAGAAAAGGACATGTTTGGGTAATGAATCGAAGCACAGATCACTGAGCTTTGTTGACAAGCAGAAACCGTCTTTGATCTCCACTCTACTCCCCAGTTCCCGTAAACACAGGTACATCTAATTGCACAAATGATTATCGGATACGGCATCGAATACTAGGTGGAATTTAAGAGCCACACAATCCCTATCAAAAA